>PVIH01017866.1:0-40384 GCA_004025045.1 Sigmodon hispidus | reverse complement strand
CATCCTATAAAGAAAATTATGTAAATTTATCAAAGATTGTTTTCAAATTGCTTTGGAAAATTTGAAGATATGAGAATTTTTGCAGCTAAAATTGTTCATGGGCATTGAATTTATAATGTATCTTAATGGTTTTATCAGAGTAGGTTTATATTATAAAAAAGTAGATAAAAATTAAAATAAATAATTTCTTTCTTGAAAATATAATTACATTCATCATGTAATGCTGGGGGCTGGGATATTCTGGTTTAGACACTATATATCTGTACTTATACAATGTGACAAGACATTTGTAGTCTTGATGCTGCTGAAGCAAAAACAGCATACTTTGGAGATGTGGAATATTTTGCATATGTACAGGAAAAACTTCTTCCACTTTCTTTTTTGTGGATCCATTCAAACACTCAAGGAGGGTATTCATAAAAGGCAGTATAAATGTACCTTAAATTTCACCTGTCTATAGTGTCAGAAAAGAATTATGGTCTTAAAATAAAATTTGATTTGTTTAATTATAGTGAAACAGTGAAGGGACAAGACTTGAAAACTTGAAAAGTTATTTGTGAGTCTATATATCTCTTAATTTGTTTTTTTTTTTTACCAGTGTTATTATGCTCTTTATTGTTTTCTACATACCGCTTACACACACACACACACACACACACACACACACACACACACACACACACACACAATTTCCCTGGGGCTGTTTGAAACAATATATAAGCCTTCATACTTTCCTTTGCTCATTCCTAAAATGCAACATCAATATACATATGTACACCCACATCTAGAAAAGCAGCCAAATTATCCAGGCAACAGATGGGAAACTCGGAGCCCATGTGTTCACATTCCAACTATGCCAATAACTTGCTGGGTGATCTTGAGCAAGCCACATATCTTCAGCTAATTGCCTCTCCTCTAAAAGAACAGAGCCATAGGGCTGAATATTAGCTTTCAGAAGCCAAGTAATGAATTTGTCCCACCATCCTTCTTAATATGGAAAACATATTCAAATAATAAAGAGCTGGAATTGATCTTATTATTATTGCATAATCTCATTAGGTCTCTCCTGCTGTTATGAAGGCTATAACCAAATGCTTTTTAAAACCTACCTTTTAAAGATAGAGAGCTTGAACAAGGATATACATGGATAAAAATATGACTTTATTTATAATAAAAAGAAAGATAGGGCCTACCTAAACTGAGATGAAGAACACGATGAAAATTTAAATACATATAGCTACCCCACAAAACATACACAAGCAGACAATAAATGCATGGTATATACCTAAATAAAATTGGTCATTAAAATGGAATATCAAAACCCAGAGATATTCCATCTCATACCCAGTATAATGATTAAAGATTGAGAGAATCCACAGAAGACAAGAAGGAAAATGATGTGGGAATGTTTTTCTGTATGCTGTGAATATCATTCTTTAAATAAAACTGTTTTGACCTATATCAAGAACCGAAGTTAGGCAGGGAAATTGGACCATAGGTTGGAGGAGGAGGGTGGAGTCAGGAGAGACACAATCTAGACATCCAAGAAGAAACGGGTAAGAAACATTCAAATTTGAAGTCAAGAGATATGTTACTTTGGAGAAAAAAGTTTTCATTTTATTTCCACAAAAAAAAAATGAGAGGCTATAAGATAAAATGAGGTTTGAAAGAGGAAGCGTCCCTAAAAATTCTAAGAGGGAAAGAAATGGCCCAGATGATCCAAAATTTCAGAGCACCTCTGTTGCAGTCTTTTCTGAGCTCTACTTATTATAATAACTTCAAGGAGACTGGCTGAGATGACCCAGCTTCACAGAATATTTCAATTGGGCTTGATCATAATCTTCAATTTTCTCAGGATCTCCATAATATTGCCAGCACTCCTAGTCAGCAGGAAGTCGTCTAGAGAACTTCTCCCACATTCTCCAAAATGGATTATGGATATTTGTCTTTGGTTACAGTGTTGGTTTCAAGATTTTAGAGATAATGGTGAGGGGAAAAAAAGCTATAAATAGGAGGTTAGATTTGGGGTTCTTGTTTAAAAAAATAGAAGAAATGCTGTGGGACTATGTTTTTGTATACTGTGTCTGTCACTCCTGTTGGTTTAATACAATTCTAACTAGTTAAGTATCTAGATAGGAAAAAGTGGCAGGGTAAGCAGACTAGGCAAATTCTGGGAAGTGAAAGAGCAGAGCAGATGTCAGTGAGATGTATAGGAAACCAGTTAAGAATGTTGCACTGAGCCAAAAAGTACCAAGCCATGTGGTGAAACATAAATAGAAATATGAGTTAAAGTATCACAGTTAGCAAGTAATAAGCCTGAACTATATACCAAACAACTTATAATTAAGACTTTGTGTTAATATTTTGAACTAAATGGCTGTGGGACTAGGTTGGATAGGACAGAAAACTTTGGCGTACATTTTAATATTTTCACTATTTTTTAAATTATCCTATTCTGACTTTAGACTACTAAACTCATTGATATGAAGACCCAACAAAGAAAAATCACTAAAGCTTTTTAGAAGGAAAAACACTCTTTGAAAGTCCTAAATAAGAGGTAAAATTAGGAATCTAAGGACCACTAATATTCTACATGACTATGTACCTATGAAGTTTCACATTTCTTATTGAGGCATCATGAGTTTCCAATACAGTGTGGCCATGCATGATTATCTTAGTGAGAATTTTTATTACTGTGAAAGGACAACTTTTACAAAGGAAAACATTTAATTGGAGCTAGCTTATAATTTCAGAGATTTAGTCCATTATTGTCATTGCAGGTGGCATGCAGGCAGACATGCTACTGGAGAAGGAGCTGAGATTTCTACATCTTAATCTGCAGGCAGCAGAAGTAACTGTGTGTTACACAGAGTATAAATTTGAGCAAGGATAAGTCAAAGCTCACTCTGCTTCTAATAAGGCCACACCTACTTAACAAAGCTACAACTTCTAATAGTGCCACTCCCTATGAGGGCTATTTTCTTTCAAATCCTTATGTCTATTTCATCTGTGTATTTCCCTGAATTGATTTTATGAATGAATATGTAGTATGGCTGATTTGTAAATACATGATGTCAAACAAACCAAACAAAAACATAAATATTAGAAAAGAGGAACTTCACAGAGAATTCAAGGAGAGAAGGCAGAAACAGAAATTGTTATCCATACAGAATAACACATTTCTGCAAAAGCCAGAACCATTTCAATGCCACGGAAATGAGGGAAGACTTATTTCTTAACCAAGGTAGGACAGCTGAGGTACCTACAAGATGACTTCTTCAGTGAAGTTTGGATGATTTGTAATGAGTAACATTTTGAAATGTGGGGACACTTAGACATGTCCTGTTCCATATCATACTTTTCCTTCAACATCTACCTCTTCTCAACAGTGACTCATTACTTTTTAAAGAAATGTTTTTATAGAGACCACATGGAGGTTACATACTGATGTAATTGAACTTCCTTTTTTCAACTGGTGAAGTTTGGAAGGCATTTTTCTTTAAAAAAAAAAAAAAAAAAACTTGAAATAGATTTAGTTCACCTTTGAGGTGTTTCTTAAAAAAGAACTTCTAAAAAGAACATCAATAATTTTCAAAGAAATCCAAGGAATACCTTTGTGCTTTGCCAAGAAGTTTTAAATTAACTACTTGCTTGATTGTTTTACCCACAAAATCATAAAAAGTTGATGTATTAGCTAATTTATACCATGATAGTGCTTCATACCTAAGCATTCCAGGGCAGAGTAACTGATAATAACCACTGTATTTAACATTTTTAAAACTTTATTTTCAGTTTCCCCACTGTTTTACTTCTGTGCATCTCTATGCTTATATTTTATATTGTTTTATATAGGGTTTGAATTTTACATTATGAAATTAAAGTACTCTGATTTTTCTCTTCAAATAACCTTTGTATTATTATGATTTTTCTACTCTGATTTCTGCCTATAGTAACACTGTCTACTCAACAACCTTTTCTGAAAGAAATGGTACATCCCTCTTGTCAACTTTCATCATTGTCTACTGTCTTTCCTCAATTGTTCTCTGTCTTCAATTTTTTAAAACATAGAACATGGAGGTCAATGTTTCTACCAGGCTGGCTGGAAAATGAAATTCAATGATCTACATAATTCCGTTCCTGCTTGTCTAGAGGTACAGTCACATGCTGAAACAACATTTTTTTCCCTTGGGTTTTAGGGGTCTAGTATAGGTATTTATTTTTGCATAGAGACATTTTATCACTAAGCCCTTTTTTTCCAGACTCAATTATTAAAATATGAATACCAAAGAAAACCCTTCTTTGAAGCTGAAACCCTTCTGTCTGAAAACTTGATACTACTTAGTTTTCCAAAAAGAGTTAACACTAGTTGATGTTGTCTCTGAAGGGTGAAACAAAACCAAAACACTGCCTCTTTCAGAGGTGGGAAATCAAAAGCCATTGTGTTTGTTTACACTATGCTGAAAATACAGGGCTAGTGCAGCAATAGGCAGAGAAAGACAATACAAATGAGATTCCAAACAGTGACCTATACCTCACCCTTGCTCCAGCCTCACTGTCTTCTCTACAGCAACACCCTCACACAAAAAGAAAAAAATTTTCTTCTCATGCAGTATATTCTGATTTATTGGCTGCCCCACTCCTATCCTTTCTTGTTCCTCCAGACGTCCCTTACCATTGGGGTCGATTTCCTTTCTGTTTCTCATTAAAAATAAACAGGCATTTTGGATATTAAAACAGCACTTTTAAATGAAAAGACCATCACATGATACAGTGACTAAGCAGGAGTGGAGTATGTAATGTTACAAGCCATGTCATAAAGTTAAGGCTGGGAGAGACACTTATGAAATGAAACATCATTTACATCTAGTTTCTGAAGTATTCAAATATAATAATTGTGCCAAGATTTCACTGATTAAAAACATTTTATAAAGTGTTTAATATTTATGACCACATGCCTGTGAAAATTATCAACACTGATTATGATTACAATTATGAGAAATATTAATTATTAACATGTTATTAAATAGTATAATAATTACCCTAGATTGAGTATTCAAGCAGCCATAAATCAAGGACTTGTTCAAATAGTCGAGATGTGATTCTTCCAAATTACTGTAGGTTTTCTAAGACGATATTAAAGCAAATATGCCATAACTGGAAAAGCAGATATTTTGAGATGTCTGCAACTATAATGAAAGGTCTTTTTAAAAGAAAATTTAGAAAAATTTGAAATGTTATATGGGTTCTATTAAATTCTGATCAAATCTATTACATGAAATAACCAGATGCTAACAACTTTCCTTAAATACTTTTCCTCAAGACATCTGGAAAAAAAAAAAAAACTTCAGCCACATAAACAATCAATATAATCTGGTCCTAGTTGATGACTGAAAGCAAATCTTTTTTTTTTTAATAATTTAATGTATTTTAATAGCAAACTTACAGGAATAGCACAGAAGACAGACAACATTAAAAACATGTACTTGCATGTAGGACAACTCAGAAGAGTATAGTGAATGGATGGAATCTACTATATGATAAAAATGCTACAAGCACCATTCAGTTGCCGTCAATAAGAAATTTATTTATTTTAAAAAAAAATATCCAAATGCTGTCATTGTCAAGAAAATTTTAACAGGTTTATTTATAATTGTTATAAAGTTGAACTGTTGAAATGTGTTCACTGAAACATTTTGCTTGCATTAATGCTTTACATCTTGCATTTATATTAAAAATTCACACACAAATGAAAATGGAAAAACTGCCATTACATGATTTCTGTCCCCTATTTTTCCATTCTCAATCATATACTTAGGTACCTTTTGACCTCATGGAAAAAATATCTAACATTCAGAACTACTGATAACAGGAAGAAGAGCAAAAAAAAATTTTTTTTTGAGAATGAAATGTTTCTCCCATAGTAGACTCTTAAGCACGTTCTCCACTTATACGGCGTGCTAGCTGGATATCCTTTGGCATAATTGTTACACGTTTGGCATGGATAGCGCACAAGTTGGTATCTTCAAAAAGGTCAACCAGATAGGCTTCACTTGCCACCTGCAAAGCACCAATAGCTGCACTCTGGAAGCGCAGATCTGTTTTGAAGTCCTGAGCAATTTCTCGAACCAGACACTGGAAGAGGAGCTTGCAAATCAGAAGTTCAGGGGATTTTCGATAGCGTCTGATTTCACGGAGTGCCACAGTACCAGGCCTGTAACGATGAGGTTTCTTCACCCCTCCAGTAGAGGGTGCACTCTTGCGAGCAGCTTTTGTAGCCAGTTGTTTCCTGGGTGCTTTACCACTGGTGGATCTGCAGGCAGTTGGCTTTGTAAAAGCCATGGTATGAGCACCTCTTTACTTAAGACCTCTTCTCCTTCGGCTGGAGCTCCGCAAGTGCGAGACAGCGCCGACGGCTGTGAATACAATTCTGAAAGCAAATCTTATGAAAGATATGCTAACTTTTCCTAAAGCTAAGCTCTGCAAAACTACTGTACTTGAAGTTTCATTGAAATATTTCAGTTGAAAAGGCTATAGTAATTTGGAAATTGGGTAGATGGCTCGGTCAGTAAGATGCCCTCCATATTAGCAATAGAACAAGTATTCAAATGTTCAGTACCACTGCATAAAAGCTTCAGGGAATACTGAGAAAATCTGTAATTCCAGCCCTTCACTCAGAGATAGGTATATCCCTGGTCATCTGTGGTAGTTGTATCTGTGAGTTTCAAGTTCAATGATAGACCCTATCTCAATTTATGTAGATAAGAGAATAACTCAGACACTTAACACAGACTTCTGAATGATGAATGCATGTACACACATATACACATACACACACATACCTTTTATACATAAATGGACACATAAACACATTCAAAATGATTTTTAAAATGATGGAAAACAAGTTAATATTAGTAAAAAATAATGGTAAAAATCCAAGTATATTATTAGATAAATCAAAATAATTACATTAGTACTACTCAGAATTTCTAATGTTCTTAGCATATACATATAAATAAATACTATGATCTACTGTTAATTCACTAGCACAAATGTATAAAATTGAGAAAAATATCATTGAACTTAGAAATTCATGAATATGTTGAAATAGAGAGTAAGATCAGATCAGATATTTTGTTTGCTTCAATGACTCTTGTGTTTTCACAGTATTCTTTTTAAATAAATTTAATATGCCATCTTTCATAGAATATCTATACAAGCTTAATAAATTATGCAATGTTATATAAAACCATGTTTTATATAAATACAACTTAAGTTTTCAAAACATTAACTTATGTAGGATGGCATACACCTACAATCCCTGAAAATTAAAGAAGGCTTCACATTGTTTCCTAGTTGTATTTTTTTTTCCAAGCCAGAATTAAAGTAAAATTCACTTGAAATATGCCCTGTAAATATACATCCATATATCTACACATACACACACACACACAAATTTTCTTTCCCAATTGCTAGCACAAATAATTTTATAATCAGTCACTATTGTTGTAATTAATCATTTATATCAATGATACTTACAATAAACTTATAAAATACTGGGCACTGTGATTACCTCCATAGTACAAGTAATTTTAATTGTTTATTAAGCTGACAGAAGTGATAATTTATTTAAAACTGAAGCTAAATACAGCAACATGAATAAACAATTATCATTTTAAAAGCCAATTACTAAGTTATTTATTGAACATTGTATGCTTTACAGGGGCTACTACAGTTATCTTAAAATTCTAACTGAAACTCCGCAGTAAGCACTAAATATTATCTTAACGCAAGTAGTAATTAATGATGTAAGTTATGGTCTTTATTTCCTTATGTCAGTCTCCCAGAAATGAATAAAATGATTGTATTGAAACTACAATATTTAACAAATCTAAAAATCTTAAAATGTACTATAACTTAAAAATATATAAATTCAAAAATCTATAACAACACATTTGCAAAAAAGTCTGTAGGATATGTACAATTTCATGAACCACATTTACTTCATTTCCAGTTGTATTTTAGTATTAGCTAATTTTCAAATCATATTTGCTTGATATTACTAAATAAAGGCAAAGTATTTGTGCTAACATTTCTGTTGTAATTGTTAGCAAGCACTATTTACTTTATATTATAGTCCAGCTGGTATACTTTTTGTTATATTTAAATTGTATACCTTTAATTGCAGGAAATTAATTGAGGTCACATTATAACTAATTCATGATGATGTTAACTCTATAGATTTAGAGGCATATTTTATCAAGAGAACTTTTCACAGAATTAAGAAGATGCACTTTGAATTTGATAATAAATCTTGGGAGAAGAAAATAAGATTTATTTGATTTTGTTTTATTTTTTTATTACAAAAACTGAACTGTATGATTAGAAACCAGATACAATTTTGTTAAAATTGGCTTTTTTCTTCCTAGTAAAAAAAATAGGTGATTGGAGAAATGGATCCTTGGTGAAAAGCACTGGCTGCTCTTCCAGGGGGCTTAAGTTTGCATCCAGGACCAAGTTTGCTTGTCAGCATCTGTTGGTTTACCTTTGACTCCAATCTCAGGACATCTGGTGCCCTCTTCTGGCCTCTGTAGACATGAAGCATGATAAAGACAAAGCATTCATATACATAAGAATAAATGTAAAAACAAACAACAACCAAATGTCAAATTTAGCATTTTAAAATCTGGTTATGTACTTACATAACACAATCTCTCTAGTAGCGATATATACCCACGTGCCAGTTATCAGTAGCATGTGAGCTTTGAGAATATATGTATATCTGAGAAATCAGAATATTGCTTATCTTTATTGTTTTGCTGTGCTATCTAGGATGATGATCTACCTTTGATAACAGGAACCATACTCTGCATCCACCTTTAGGGTAATGAGTCTCAACAGTGACACTGAAAAAGTAATGGACCTGAGTTCTGAACATGCCTTAGAGGTAGCTGTGGTTTAACACTGACAGCTGCTACCTAAAGATGTCTCACAGAATGTCTAGATTTCTTATATCTCTAGGTCAAGGTCTGTGCTATTATAAAAGCTTTAATATCTAAAGTGATGGTATGAATGCTCCTACACTAAATTATGTAACACAGAAAAATAATAAAGAAATCCAAATCATACATAGAACTAGTGACTAAAGAAATTAAGAATATGTGAATATAAATATATTTCAGATATGTTTTAAATGATAAACTGTGCATTGAAGAATTAAAAATGGAGTAATTTAACATAGATAAAAGGTATTGGCTCAGAATCCTCACTTTATTGAGAGCTTATTTGTGGAATGAACTGAAACAACTGGAATTGCTCAAATCATTCAAGGACAGCATCAAGTATATAAGGTTATCCAGGGATGAATAAATAGACAGTAAGAGTGGAAACTCTATACTCTCAGTTTTTACCATTGTGGTTTCTGTCAACCTTGCTCCACTCATGGTACCTAAGTTTTTATGTAATACTTTCTCTGTAATACTTTTCTCTGTAAAATAAGGAAACAAATTGAAGTCCTAAAGATGCATCTAGTATCTAATTACTAAATCCCTTATTTTATACCACACATATTTTAATACCTCATCATTGAAAAATATTTAAAAGTATATTTGTATAATTGTATAGTACTTTTAAAAATAGGACAGAATGCAAAAAAACATTGTTTGTGAAGCTGCAGGATATTAGTTACACAGAAAGACAGGGAGTTAGGGGCTAGCCTGGACTACACAGAAAGAGAGTTTGAGGCTAGCCTGGACTACACAGAAAAACCTTAAACAACCCCTAAAGCAAGTATACAAAATATTGATGAAATATGAAGACAAATTTATTATAATAAATTTGACAAATCAACCACTTTAATACTGTGATTGTGAACAAGTTTCAGAATAATGTATTCTTAGTTTATTTATCTGAAAAATGCCAGTTAGTAATAATAAAGTTGGAGAAATGTAATACCCCAAACTCCATATGTGTGAATATGTAGACTGAGTATCCCAGGTATTCCCAGAGTATAGTCTCAACAATGACTCAATTAAAGCAAGCTGAGTTTTAATGAAAATGAAGGTTATTGATCACCAAACTTAACTTTTTCTAAACTATTGTAGTCACTCTTTTTGTTAAAAACATATTGGGTGTTATCAAAAGAAATAGTTATTAGTTATTTTCTTATTTAGACAATAGTGAGATATAACAAATTGTCTTTAGATTGAAGTGTTTAGACTGACACAGATGCATACTTTGCTACAAATCCAGATAGGTACAAATCTAGATGTAGATAGAACTATGGATGCCTTGCCAATAATTAAGTTTCTTAATTTTATATTTAGACATCAATGTTACCATGTGTTTTCTGTTGCTTTAAATCAGACTTCTTTTTTTTTTCAAACACAGATACTTCATTTCCTTTAATTATTGTATTTATGAAACATTATTGCTATATAAATTGTGACAGTAAATCAGACTTCTTTACAGCAGGTAGCACTCATGGATATTATTTATCGAAAGCATTAAGTAACAGCATTATATTTATAAATTTTTTGAAAACCAGAACATAGTGATAATGGAAAAATGGAGAACAAGGAGAAGTCAAATCAATAATTCTCTTGTATTTTTTCTCTGTTAAAATGATATTTGAAGATAGATGTAAGAATACTTATATGAACTACTAAGAAAATAAATATAATAGGCAAAATTAGTGTTCATGTTAAAAGAGTTTAGAAAATAAAATGTATCATTAGCAATTAACAAGAGATTATTTGGTGTGTGTGAATGTGTGTGGTATTTGTGTGTATATTTGTGTGTGAGTGTACATGTGGGATGATGTTCAAGTGAAGAATGGAGGACAGCCACCAAGAGCAAATTTTCAGCCTCCACCTTGCTCAGAGACAGGGTCTCCCTTGCTTTTGCTGTTTTGCTGCATGTGCACCATTGCCTCCAACATTATACATGGGTTCTGAAATCCTATTCAGGTCTTCAGGCTGACACAGAAAGTGTTTTACCTATAGAGCTATTTTTATAATTTCACTTTTGCTTTTAAAATGGGGTCATGCTATATGATCATGGAGAGCCTGGTACTAACTATAGCATAGAGTAATCTCAAAATATGTCAACCACTGTATCTCAGCATCTGGAATGCTGAGATTACACACACCACCATTTATCTTGAAAGAATGGTGCAAGGGATACGATAAGTTTATAGGACATTCATGCTAATTTACATAATTATAACAAAACTACCATATCCTGATCTATTCTAAAGGATGAGAAAAAGCAGGTACTGTTTCCTGGCAATGTTCAACAAGATATTAAAAATCAATGACTCAATAAATTAGAAGAGTAAATTGTTATAAACAATTTTTAAAAAAAAACTTAAGGGCAAAATAAATTTTTTTAAAAAAAGTTGAAATACATACTTCATTCTTCAATGGGATAACAAAACTCTGGTGTTCTTTAAGGCTTTGTATTACTGACTTCTTGGGACATTTTTATTTTAAAATTTGTTTAAATATACCCACTACTGTTTTTCCTCCTCCTCTTTTCCCAGCCATCCCCCAGGCATTCCCCCATCCCATGTCCCCATCCATTCCTCATAGAGAGCAAGAACTTCCAAGGTAAATTAATGCAGTCTGGCATATCCAGTTAAGGTAGGACCAAGGCCCACCCCCATTATCAAAGCTGAGTAAGTCGTTTCTCATTAGTGAAGGGGCTCCACGATTCCAGTTAGGGCACAAAGAATATGTTTTGGTTCTACTGCTAGAGGCCTCAGAAACTGCCCATGCCATGCAGGTGTCATCCACATTCAGAGGACCTAGTTCAGTCCCATGCTGTCCGTTCAGAGTCACGGAGCGCCCCATTGCTTGAGTTAGCCATCTCTGTGGGTTTCCTCATCATGATCTTGACACCTTTGCTCATATAATCTGTCCTCCCTCTCTTTGTCTGGTCTGGGAGCTCAACTTAGTGCTTAGCTGTGGGTTTCTGCATCTGCTTCCATCAGTAGCTGGGTGAAGGTTCTATAATAAGGGTGGTCATCATTTTCATTATAGGACAAGGTCAGTTTAGGCACACTCTCCAATATTGCTTGAAGTCTTAGCTGGGGTCATTTTGTGGGGTTGTGGGTAATTCCCTATCAACAGATTTCTCTCTAGCTCTGTAAGGCTCCCTCTATCAAGGTATCTCTTTCACTGTTCTCTGTTCTTATTATCAAAAAGTAATTGTGTAAATACATGTAATATTTCTTTGAAGATTGTTTCTTCTGAACTTTTAATGGAGACATATTTGAGTAAGTCTTTAAAATATAAGCAGAAACTGAAGAGATGGCTCATCAATAATGTGCACCCTGGCTGTTCTTCTAGAGATCCTCAAATTAATTCCCAGGACCCACACTGTGGCTAACACTGGTGACTTCAGTCCCAAGGGATCTGCTGCCCTCTTATGGCATCTGGTTTCTGTTGGTACAGTACACACATGCTACAATAGATATTTGTGCAGGCAAAGCATCTAAACATATAAAATAAAGTAAAATTTAAAACTGAACAAACATAATATAAATACAAATTGATATAAACAATTTAAGGATAAAAGATAAAATAAAGAGAATGTTTTAAAAATATGCCCTTTTAAAAATATAAATTATATTTAAGAAACAAACTAGATATATTTGTAATTCAAATGCTCCTATGAATACCTTTGAATTTTCATCCTAAAGATGAAGTTAAAATTCTGTACATTTCAACTGATAAAGTGAAACTATCTCTATTTGCACATGATATGATTGTATACATAAGTGAGCCACAAAATTCTCCCAAGGAACTTCTACAGTTGATAAATACTTTCAGAAATGTCCCAGGATACAAGATTAACTCAAAGAAATTAGTAGCCCTCTAATACTCTTAACATTAAAGGGCTGAAAAAGAAATAAGGGAAATATCACCTTTTATAATAGCTGCAAATACATTGTTTTAAAATACTTTGCAAATAACATTAAATACTTCGGTGTAACTATAACCAAACAAGTAACAGATCTGTTTGACAAAAATTTTAAGTCTCTGAAGAAAGATACTGAAGAGGATATAAGAAAATGGAAAGATCGCCCCTGTTCCTGGATAGGTAGGGTCAACATAGTAAAAATGGCAATCTTACCAAAAGCAATCTACAGATTCAATGCACTTCCCATCAAAATCTCAACACAATTTTTTACAGACCTTGAAAGGCCAATTTTATATTTTATTTGGAATAACAGGAAATCCAAGATTGCCAAAACAATTTTACTCAACAAAAGAACCTCAGGAGGCATCACCATCCTTGATGTCAAGTTATACTATAGAGCTACAGTAATAAAAACAGCCTGGTACTGGCATAAAAACAGCCTTGTGGATCGATGAAATCGAATTGAAGATCCTGACATCAACCCAGAAGCCTATGAACACCTGATCTTTGATAAAGGGGTTCAAAATATTCAATGTAAAAAAGATAGTATCTTTAACAAATGGTGTTGGCATAACAGGATGGTAGTGTTTAGAAAAAAGCAAATAGATCCAAGCCTGTAACTCTGCACAAAACTCAAATCCAAGTGGGTCAAAGACCTCAATATAAGACCAGCTATGTTGAACTTGATAGAAAAGGAAGTGGGAAATACCCTCTAATACATTGGTACAGGTGACCACTTCCTAAACGTAATACCAGTAGCACAGACAATAAGAACAACAATCCATAAGTGGGACCTCCTAAAACTGAGAAGCTTATGTAAAGCCAAGGACACAGTCAATAAGACAAAACGACAGCCTCCAGAATAGGAATAGATTTTCACCAACCCTACAAGTGACAGAGAATTGATCTCTAAAATATAGAGAACTCAAGAATTTAGAGCCCAAACCCTGAATTACCCAATCAAAAAATGGGGTTCAGAACTAAAAAGGGTATTCTCAGCAGAAGAATTACAAATGGCTGAAAGTCACTTGAAATAGTGTTCAACATCTTTAGCCATTAGAGAAATGCAAATCAAAACAACTTTGAGATACCATCTGACACCTGTTAGATTGGCTAAGATTAAAGACACAGATGACAGACTATGCTGGAGAGGATGCGGAGCAAGGTGAACACTCCTCTATTGTTGGTGGGAGTGTAAGCTTGTTCAGCCACTCTGGATTGCAGTGTGGTGGTTTCTCAGAAAACTGAGAATCAATCTCCCCGTGGATCCAGCAATATCACTACTGGGCATACACCCTAAATATGCACACTCACACTCCAAAGGCATTAGCTGAACTATGTTCATAGCAGCAGTATTTGTAATAGCAAGAACCTTGAAAGAACCTATATGCCTCTCAATTGAAGAATGGATTAACAAACTGTAGTACATCTACACAACGGAGTACTACTCAGCAGTAAGAAAAATGATATCCTAAAATTTGCAGGCAAGTGGATATATTTGGAGCATATCCTCCTGAGTGACGTATTACAAACCCAGAAAGATAAGCAGGGGATGTACTCACTCATTAGTAGACTTTAAACAAAAAGCAAAGCATTCCCAAGCTGCAAACTGCAACCACTGAACAACCAGGGATCTGAAAGACCTTGGACTGGTACCTTGGAGCCCATTTCTTTCGGAAAAACACCTGACCCAGTCTTGATGTTAGGATGAGGAAAGTGGATATGCCTGGAGTGAATGCTGAACTAGGCCATCGCGAGACCTTGGGACCTTGGGACCTCCTGCCCTTGCTGAGGAGGAGATAAAGTGATAGGGAGAAGAGAGAATTGTAGTGAGGGGCAGGAGGTGGAAGGGAGTTTAAACAAGGGGATACATGGATAAAAAATGAGACTTTATTCATAATAAAAACTAAAAAATTACATTGGCATAATGAAAAGTTTCTGGCCTGTCAGGTTCATGTTCCAGAACTGCAGTCCCACTGAAGCTCACAGACACTTCTATTTATTTTATGCTGATCAGCCTATGACTGGCATATTGCTAGCTAGCTCTTGCTCTTAAAGTAACCCGTGATTCTTATCTTGTTTAGCCATGCACCTTGGTATCTTTTCTCAGAGAAGCATTTCAACGTTTTTCCTCTGTATCTGCTGGCATCTCATGTAGCATTTGTAACATGTATCTCCTTGAGACTTCCTGTTCCCAGAGCTTTCTTACTCTTGTAGTCCTGTACATACTTCCTGTCAGCCAATTATCATTTTTATTAAACCAGTAGGTGGGACAATTATTTACAATGAAACATAATCCCACTATACATGGGATCAGTGTCACATGTAATTTTATCCTTTTACTGTATGGATATTTAACTCATCTACATATCTATGTTTTCTACATACTACCCCTGTATTAATGGTGTCCATCTTCCTCTATTTCTTGACAGCCTCTCCTCTCAGCAGACAAATGTATGAAGTTTAATGACGTACCCTTCGTTTAACTTAAAAATTACTATAGTCTTTGTTTCTTCTATTATAATGTTTTACATAATACATAATATGTAAAAATACATAAATAGCATTTTTATTTACTTCAAAATACATGTGTGACTGTTGAATATAAATATTTAGTAACATTTAATAACAGATAATAGATAATCATATTTATTATAACTTCAAATATTGTAAATATGTTTATTTTAAGAGAAGTCCATGAATAGTGTATTAATCTCTAATGAAGTAAACCCAATGTCAACTCCAGGAAGCTCCGGATGTATTTCACAATGCGCTTTTTTCTATAATGGGCAGAGTTTTTAACATAAGGGAAACATTATGTGAACTTCAGAACAGCATGGATTCCGATCAATTTTCAATTTACAAACTTTAAAACAGTTTCCTTTAGCTAGTACTAGAAGCACTTTTGTAATATAAGTAAATAGGTAACTTCAGCTTTTTCTATTTTGGATAACTAGAAGGGAGTATGATCATGCCACAACTTTCTTATTCTTTCTTTCCTTCTTTGTGTAAGATGGTTGAATATGGGTGAACATCCACCACAAAAAGAGGATGGAGATGAGAAGATATCCTCTGTTTGGTATAGTTTCTCAGCATTCACCTTGTTTGAGACAAGATGTCTTAGTAACTTTTTTGTTGCTGTGAACAACTACTTAAAAAAAAAAAACTAAGAGAGAGAGCAAAATAGTTTAAGTTTCCTCTTTTTAAGTTTTGAATTAAGTCTCATTTTTATCCATGTATCCTCTAGGTTTTCTTATAAAGCTTCATGAAGCTGTATGATCTGGAAAACATGAAGCAGGCAGGGGTGACATGGTTGCAGGAGGGTCATTGGCCACATTACATATGCACTTAGGAAGCAGAGAGTGAAAGCAGGTTGTCTGGTTTACAAAACCTGAAACTCCACTCCCTGTGAGATACTTCCTCTTGGAAGGGCTACAGCCTAAATGTTCCATAACCTTCCACAAAATGCTGTTGTCGGGAAATAAGTCTCTATCTTGTGTTTAAGGGAAGTTCTACATTAAATCCCAATAGAAAATCTATTTGTTGTTTCCTGTTGCACATTTCAGAATAATTGGTCAATGAGTTTCCAGGCATTGTGTTGTCTCTGCTTCTCTCCCATTCAACATACAAACTATCATTTTATTTTACATGGGGATTTGAACCCAGGGCCTCACATTTGGGTAGCAAATTTCTTGACCCTCTGAGCTATCTTTCTTGCCCTCAGGGCAGCAAGATTTGCTTGACTTATGATAGGTAACTATTGAGATTAAAATGCTGTAACCTGCTATTACTGAAACAGAAAGTCAAAAATGATTCATTTGATAATCTAGGCAAAAAAAATGTGGTTCTTGTTCCATGGCTCATGTATATATGACAAAAAGTAATATTTTCTTAACAACATCATTCTTTGATATCATCAAAAGTTTTCCTTTTTTAATTTAAAATTTTTAACATATCCACTATGTTTCCCCTTTGCTTCCCTCTTACCAGTTCTCCCCCAGCTTCCTGTATCTGATCCTCCATCCATTCCTCAGAGAAGCCAATGTAGTCTGGCATATCAAGTAAAGGTAGGACCAAGTCCTTCCTCCCCTCAGCATCAAGGCTGAGCAAGGTGTTTCTCTGAAGAGAATAAACTCCAACAAGCCAGTCCATGCACCAGGAACAAATTCTGGTCCCACTGCCAGATGTTGCACAAACTGCCCATGACACTCGAGTGTTATTTATATTCAGAGGACTTCATTCAGTCCCACTAGGTTCATCTGAGGGAGGACTTATCTCTAAAGTATATAGAATTCATCCTAACTTTTCTGCAAGTCGAATGTACAATTGGAAGAACCAAAAGAAGTATGTAAGAGCTACTTTTGGCATTCAGTGTGAAACACATGCCAATTACTTGGTTTTATGAATTGATTAGGAGAAAAATTAATAATAGTCTGTGACAAACTTCTCTTCATATCATGTCACAAATTCATCAAGTGAAAACCTCCAGGTGGTATAATTAGTATCCCATCTGTGACTCTTTCATGAATTTTATAACTGGCAAGATAGGCAAAGATTAATGGTTTTATTATACAGTATAAATCTATACACATAATACATTTACATAAACACATGTGCCTTTCAGTGTGTATTATATTACTTAGTTTAGTACAAAATTGATTAACACTGTATGACTAATAATGAAAGCACTGTTCTTTCATTAAGTAATTGTGCATCTTTCAGATATGCTTTTCAAAGTATCAATAACATATAGGACTTATATTTAGATAAATTAATTTAAAAGATTTATTAATGGTTTAAAAATATTTATTAATAATGTTCTGTATTAAATTGTGTCGTTTTAATATTAACCATGATGAAAATTTAGAATTACAATTTGCATTTGTCAACACAAACTCCACATTTTTCCATATACATATATAATGTTTATTTATATGTATAAATGTATATATTCAACCTTCATATATGTGTATGTGTTTGGGTCTGTGCATATGTCAGTAAAAAGCTATATTTTATTTTCTGAGAAGTATTTTACAGTGTAGTCATCTAATTATGAAAAGAAGTAACTTCTGAAACGTTAATACTCTGTTTAAATTGAACTTAGCACAATCATAAAAATTCTTGTAAATTCATGCCTCAAAAAGTTTTTACAAGGTTGCCCTCTTCTGGCCATAGATATTTTTTCAATTATTTTTGTCTGTTCTCACCTTCAAATGTATTACAAAGTTACAGTTAAGTTCATTATAATAATCTGGAATCAGCTAGATAAACAGACACTACTTAACAACAAAGCTCAGGAAGGTCTTTTCAGAATTTCTAATACATATGGCTGTCTATTAAAGTCCACTTATCTAATTGCTTTTAAATTTCTGCTTCACCGGTAGTCTGAGAATTCATATGCCAAGCTTGGTAATAAGTTAATAAGGGAAGTGAGTGCTTGAGGTGTTCCAGATGGGCTTAAACTGCAAATGCTGCCATTCACTATATTAAAAACGTGAGCAGGATGGGGCTGGACTCACACAGCTGGAATTCAAATTCCAAATGGAAACTTTCCTTGTGCACTTCAACACAACATTGAAAGACAAACTCTACTCAATGCTTATTTCCAGAACTGAACTTTCTATCTCAATTTTTCATAAATAGTTGAAAACAATTAAAAGAATATAAACAGTATGAAAAATAAGAAATTAATGCTTACATATAAGACTCATAATTATAGTCTATTTAAAACATGATTACTGATATGTGATTCTGTGCATATATTTGATATGTATACTGCAAAGGCCAGAAAATAGGTCGACATCTGATTCCCTGGAACTGGAGTACAGTTATATACTGCCAGAGGACATGGCTGTTGGGAGCTGAACATTGGTTCTCTGGGGAATCAGAAAATTGGCTAAACAATCTTTGTAGCCCCTTGAGAACAAAAGTGTAGGCATGTGTGGTTGCCATATTTATTACTCTACTTTGATCATTATATTTTGTTTTAAAGGATTTCAGTGAAGAATGAAATATTAGGTCAGATCTATTTTTCTTTGTTGATAGATTCCACACTTTCTAAAGGTATTGTCAATGCAGTGACCCTCAGGAGGCCCAAAGAGGTGACAGTGGCTTAATAACCAGATTATGCAATGAACTAAAGACCCAGGGATTTAAAACAAACAAACAATTCATTCAACAAACGGACTGGGGACTCAAATGGCATGTTCAAAATAAGGAAAAAAACTGGCTAAGAAATATTTCAATGTTTATTATTCCTAGCAACTAGGGAAATGAAAACCAAATAATTTAGAGATTTGCTCTTACCTCAGGCAAAATGTGGAAGACCAAATAAAATGGCTGTTAACAAATGCTGGAAGGCTTGTGAAGAGAAGAACTTCTCACAACTGCTGGTGAAATTGCAAACTTATTGATGCAGCCAACATTAAAACTAATGTCAATAATTCTCAAAAATGAAAAACAAATTTACTCTATGATCCAACTATGCAACTTCTTATCATATGTACAAAAAACTTTTGGTCCACTACACACATAACTTGGCCAACCATATTCATTGCTGTTCTATTTACAAAGCTACTGTGAAATTATAAAATGTTGAGGTAAACAGATGAAACTAGAAAAATCATATTGAGTCAACACAGATAAGTATTACATTTAATCTGATGCCCCATCCTCAAATATACACATATGAGCATATATATACTAGAATAACTGCAAAAGAACACCAAAATAAAAAAAAATGCTACAAATAACAATAGTTATAAGTACAAAATAATCAGCTAAACAAGAACCAAGGAAAGTTAAAAGGACCGTTGTTTGGTGGATCATGGTTGAGAGCATTGTGGGAGGGATAAGAGTGTACAAGTAGTTTGATTAGAGAAATAGGAAAAAAGAGAGCTCTAATAATAAGGGAGATAAAAACAGGAGGGCAGGGAAAAATAAAAATACACATGCCTGAAAAAATTATAAAGAGTCACACTATTAAATATATACCTAAAATTTATACAAATGCAAACATGTATGTCTATGTATAAATAGACATATATACATTAAATGAAATATTCTCATCTTCACTGACAATGCTCTCTCCAATAATAAAGACTACCAAAAATCCTAAATCCAGACATAAAAAGCCCTTTTGAAGTTGTTGTCAGGATTGTCCAAGAGACTACCAAAACATTACAGGTTATTGCTGTTGTTCTTGCTTACCACTGAGTAAGTGGCATATAAATATCTAATGCAGAGGCAGTTTACTTCAGATTCAGGGCCCAGAAGTCACTGAGCTGGGCCTGACCTAAATGTCTCCTTCCTAAACATGAAGTTTTATTGTAAAAGAAGAAAATATGCAACCTGTAAAGGAGTGAAACAGTCAACATTCTTACCCAGGTATGAAGCCTCTGAACCACAACAATGTTCAGCATAGTATAATAACCCTAGGGTGCAAGAGTGCTATTCATACCTGGGCAGTAACCCACCAATCTCTAATTGGACTGAAGACCTACCTATTGAACATGATGAAAATTAGACTTTGTACTGGATAAGTAGCCAAGTACCCAGGGCTAGTGGATTCACTTACCTTGGAGGACAACCTGTAATTAACACTTAACTATAACTGGATAATCCCTGAAAACACTCAAATTACTTGTTTTTACACCTAAGTTTATGTGTATTCCTTAACCTCTGTCAAGAAAACTTCTCTTTGCAATGAGCAGAGATAATAAAAGAAAATTGCAACCAACCAAAATGCAGAGCTGTGAATACCAGTCTCACTGAATACTTCTGCAAAAAACTTCCACATCAAAGGCTCAAGAAATATTGCTGAAAAGGAAGAGAATAGATGATAAGAGCCTGAAGATAAGGAAGATTGTTCTGAGATTGTGTCTCCCAGTAATGTCAGAATTTACACCCCTAATGTCTCACCAACATGACTATGTCACCATGAGATAAAGAAGAACAACAACACTAGATATACTTAAATAGACAGTGAAAAAAACCTCAATGACTCAATGCTATAACAACTATTACAGCAAACAAAGAATTGCTGAGATGAGATAAACAATGTTCTCTGGAGAAGAATACATCACATAGTTATCCAATAAGAAGGGCTCAGTCTTGAAAACATATACAAGTAACATTATTCAGACTAAGCTGGCTCTATTTAGGAACACACACAACACATACACACACAAATATGCATTTAACAACAATTAATGAAATAAAAAAGATGTCAACATTTCAAAAGAGAGCAGGCAAGTGTATGAAAAGATATGTGGGAGGGACTGGAGAAAGGAAATGAAAGGGAAAAATGATCTAATTACATTATAGTCTCAAGGGTAAAAGAAAGAAAAATATGCTTTTTCAATACCACTCACACACACACAACTGAAAAGAAGACATTTATCGTAAATTAGGCAAACTAAACAAGTCATTGTAAATTAAATAACAATTGATGTTTTACAATGTCAATGTGAAAAATGATATCAAAGACTCAATTTACACTTGAAATTCAAGGAAGGTCCTAATGAGGGAGAATGGTAGTGAGTGCTCTGAACTTTTAAGCCAAGGAAAGTTATGTTAGGAAGAGAAAACCCTTCAAAATATCTATAGATTAGCTGTGCAAGAAATACTTGTTGATACAGTTTTACAGAGTTATTGGAGAAAATATCATGGTATTATATTAATGGTTACATGTGGTAAATTTAATTTTTTCAACCATTACTTCATTTGTTATAAAGAAAAAAGTATATAGGATGGTGTCTATAAATGCATATTAAATGACAATGTGACTAGGTTTAAATGACAACTTTAAATGCTCTTAACAGCCTAACTAATGAACTATTTATTTCTACCCTTCAACAAATAAGCAGTGATTCTTATTTTTTTTACTTCTGTTCAGTGTTTTGCTCTGTGAGCCTTGCTTTCGTACAGCTGTAGTTTTATCGATGTGTTACCTAGAGGCATCCTCAACAAATTCTCTATCTCTGTCTATTTCTGGTTGATTTTAAAATCATTAAATTTGTAAGGTGCCTCATCTGAACAATATGTCCTTGACTTCTTACTGACTAGACTGAAGAAAATACCTGTGAGTGAAGCAATCTCCCAGGTCAAAAATTGTTATTGCTGTCCTAGGAAGCATCTCTTTCTCATTGGGGCACATGTTAGAGCTGAGAACATCACAGTAGTTGATATGCCTTTTATTTAGAGTCTTTCCTCTTTGATTAGGGTCAGATTCCTGCTTGGTGCTTTATAACCATGATATTCACTCAGCAAGTGTCTGTGTAAAATCCTGCAAGTATAAAGATAAATGTTATTAAGTCTTGATTAATCTTGGGTTCTGGGTAGAGCTGAGTTCAGTTGAAATGGCCACATCTGAGTGGAGAATACTTATCTTTGATGACCAGGGCTGCAGGACAGAGAATAAATAATTATCTTATAAAAAATCAGGTTGACTCCTTCATGTATAAGCATGATAATAATTTAACTTCTAGGGAACTTGCAGATCCAGAACTTATAAAAACACTCAAACAACTCCATGAACAGTATAAGATTATTGAATTGTACATACAGCTTTTCCTTATTTATCTATTTTAATTTAAAATATGTGCCCATTTTCAAGAACACAAAATTGAGATAACAGGGTTGTGTTAGTTATTTGTTTCCTCACTGGCAAATACTTTAGTGTTTTGAAAACATATTTTATTGGAATGAGCAATTGAAACAAGAATATTGGGGCTGTCAAACTTTTATTCTCAAACTTCCATTTTTATTCTTGCTTCCATCCTCCAGAGAAAATTGGTTTCATCTATCTTCCTAATTCTCGGTGAAAATGTAGCTTTGCATATCTTTCTCCATTCTCTGGGGAAAAAGACCCACTTCTTACACTAATAAGCTTCACTTGAGTACAGGAAAGAAAATTTATAAGCCATAAGCATTTCTAATTTTTAACTTTTTTATATCTACTGAATGGAAAATACAATATCACAACCCAAAACATGTAACTCTCATGTGCTCACCTATCTGGTAAGGGCCAGACAATGTACCACATAATGCATGTGGCTAAACACGGAACAATATGATCTTGTAGGTGACAGATTTTGTCTCCTTTATTTTGATGGCCTTCAGATTTATCTGTTTGCTTTCCCTGACAATATTGGCTTTTTCAAGTCACAGTCAACAAATATAGATACAACATTATAAAAGAGTCAGACTCTAACTTGTGCTTTAAGCCACTCAAACATAAATGATGAGGGCAAAGGAAGGCATTAGATCATGGGAAAGCAGTGACAGAGCATCAGCAGAAAACCTCCTTAACCCACCATTTCAGCATAAAAATAAAAAAATAAATAAATTTTAAAATTCCAAGGAAGTTTTAATAGTTAGGTAAGGAGTAGAATAGGGATAGCTGAAAAGTTTTAGGTTTTTTTTTTCTCAATTGTGGTATGAATGACAGCACAATTACATGTTATTTAAAATATATTCTAAAGTCAAATTAAAACTGAAGAATCATTTGGAATAGTAAGCAGAAATGCAGCTAATTTGGGGTGTCATGAAAATGTAAATGGAAAAAGTAATAAGATAACATGTAATTACTTTTTTTAAGTTAGTATATGGAATAAGTTTGAAGAATGTAGATGATAAAATCAGAAAATTTCAAATTCTTATTATCAAACTACATGTTCATTGGTATGAGGTAAAAATCTCATAGACCATTTTTTATTACATATGAAGAATTTAATTTCACTTTATATACACATAAATAAGTATAATGTGATCAAATAGAGCCTACTTCATTTTGTGTTGTTATTATTATTTTAGAAAGATTTCCTTTTAGAATACCTCAAAAAAGGAATATATGAATGAATCTTAAGATAATGAAATATTTATTTCCCTAAATGTGTTAGATGCAAACTACATTTAACTGAAGCTATTGTAACTTTTTATTTGGAATGCATGACATAAAAATATATATGGTCCCTATAAAGAATAAATCACTTTAATGATCATTTGATTCAGAATCTTCCTCCTATCGTGATATGTTTTATATATATTTAAAATATATGTCATATATAAAATATATATTAATACATATATATTAAAAAAAGTCTGGAATATCAGAGAAGAGATCTACTCACTTTCAATCCAGAAGGATCAGAGAGTGGTTACTTATAACTTTAATTCCAGCATAGGGAAAGACCAGGAATGGTGACCTATGCTTTTAATCCCAGAAAATATTTGAGTATGAGGGCAGCTTGATTTACAGAGGAATTTCCAGGCTTCCAGGCTGGCAGTGGTGGTGCTTTGCCTTTAACCCCATAACTCCATAGACAGAGATCTTTCTGTGTTTCTGTGAGTTCAAGACTAATTACCAAATAGTACTAGCTCAAGTCTTTAATCTTAACCTGGATGTGATACAAATGGTTGAAGAAGATATTTAAGGCAGGCATAGGAAGACAAAGTAGGTATTAGAAGCAATGAGGAGTGAGGCTAGCAAGCTGGAAGATAGCTGAATGAGATTTGACTGTGGTGTTTTTCTCTTTGATATTTCAGCCTTTCCCTAATATCTGATTGTGAGTTTCTTTTATTACAACCAAAATTCATGCAACATCCTACCAATTACAGTTTTTTAAACTTTAGATTATGACCCCAGATGGAAAATCTGGTGTTAGTAAAGTTTTTTTAACACACAAACAACCCATAGTTAAATCATTCAAAATCAAATGCAAAATGAATCCAAGGCATTCCCAGAAGTACTAACCCATGCTGTATCATGCATTTTCACTGAAGACTTGGTTCTGAACCCATGACACAAACACTTTGCATTGTTCATGCATGTAATGCCATGTAACACCAAACAACCTACTGGACCACCAGCTCAGATTGGAGGCTATTGTGCTATATTCTTCAAACTTTACAATGTTTAATTACACATATTAAGAGTATTTTTTTTTGGTAGACTTAGTAGTTTAGAGAAAAAAATCTTTAATATTCTCTTGCCATCATTACTAGCTCATGGGTCTTAAGTTACAGTATCTTTTGATTATATTATTTTGTGAGTTAGGAATGTAAAAACTGTTAAGTTGCTGACTTGAGTACCACAAAACAGCATTATATATAAATCATAATTTTTTTGGATTGAATGTCTAACATTCAATGGTCAGAAACATACATTTATCTTAAGTTATGCACTTATGCAAAGTATAATACTCTGTATTGACTATAAAGTGAAAATACTGATGAACTTTGCAAAGGCATAAAAACTCTGTGTGAGTGTGTAGTAAAAACAAACAAACAAACAAAAAGATTTCACTTAAAAAACCTGAAGTAACTTTAATAATCTCAAGAACTTTAAAAATTAGGATTAGCTTTGAATTTGTTGGTACAAATTAAAATAATTGAGGTGCAATGGTACCACTGAACTTGGAAATACTTCTGAAATTTTTGGTATTATTATATATATAAAAGAAAAGTGAGTACAAGACCTAAATAAAATAAGGAGAAAATTAAAATTGAAACCTTGAAAACCCAACAGTAATGTTCTGCGGACGTACGCACATATCAATAAATCATGTCAATGAGCAGAAAAAAAATCTCTGTGTGTACTGAAGTTCCAAATATTCAGCCATGATTTAATTTTTTAAAAAAAAGCACGTGAAAAAGTGCTTGACATTTTTAGGCATCAGAAAAATGTAAATCAAAACAACTTTGAGATAACTTTATATCTGTCAGATTGGCTAAGGTAAAAGACACAGATAACAGCCTATGCTGGAGAGGTTGTGAGAGTGTAAGCTTGTTCAGCCACTCTGGAATGCAGTATGGCAATTTCTCAGAAAACTGGGAATCAATCTCTCCAAGGGTACAGCAATACCACTACTGGGCATATACCCTAAAGATTCACATTCACACTCTAAAGGCATTAGCTCAACTATGTTCATAGCAGCATTAGTTGTAATAACAAGAACCTGGAAAAAAATCTAGATGCCCCTCAACTAAAGAATGGATTAAGAAACTGTGGTACATCTACATAATAGAGTACTATTCAGAAGTAAAAAAAAAAAGTGATATTCTAAAATTTGCAGGCCAGTGAGTGGATTTGGAAAATATTCTCCTGAGTGAGTGAGGATATCACAAACCCAGAAAGATAAGCATTCCCAAACTGCAAACCACAGCCACTGAACAGCTTGGAATCTGAAACACTTTGGACTGGCACCTTGGAGCCCATTCCCTCCAGAGGAACACCTGACCCAGTCTTGATGTTTGGGTGAGGAAAACGAATCTGCCTGGAGTGGATGCTGAGCTAAGCCACCTTGGGACCTTGGAACCTTCTGCCCTTGCTGGGGAGGAGATAAGGAAATGCAGAGAAGAGAGAGTGACTGGGAAGGGTGGGAGGGGGAGGGAGTTTGAACAAGTGGATACATGTATAAAAAAATTAGACTTTATTCATAATAAAAAAATAAAAGAATAAAAAATAAGGAGTAGGCAACATAAAGGATTCCTGAATGGCATACATTAGCATTACAGGCCAAGCACCGTATTTTACCCATTGTGTGCATCTTAAGTAAGCGTAAATCACCTGGGCTCCATCCTTATCAAATGGAGTACAACCACTTTATGTTTGTAAGTCAAGATTAAGTGTGGCTGTTTATCAAGAAATACAGACTCTTTATTGTGGTAGAATGGTTTCTGTATGATGTAAATAAAGTACTGTTTGGGCCCATGCAGACACTGTAGAAGTGGGTGGAGAATCAGAAGCAGCCAGGTAGAAGGAGGGTGGAGTTAGTCACTCTCGATCCCACCCCCAAAGGAGGAACATGTAGAGGTACGGGGCTGAGCCATGGGCTTAACCACGTGGTGGGAAGATTAATAGAAATGGGATAAATTAAGATGAAAGAGCTAGCTAGTAATGGGCATAAGACATGGGCCAAAGAGTATTAAGTTAATATAAGCGTGTGATTCATTTCTTTGGGGGACAAAAGCCACGGGCGTGAACCAGGTTCCAACCACTGCAGCGCGTGCCAAGTCACAAACCTCCCAGACCCAAAATGGGCCAGGGAAAACTTTTTACAACACTTTATAACATTACAAAAATTTATAAGCTCATCTATTTAGCTAGTATGCAAATTTACCTTTTTCTTAATAAATACTGAAGTATATATACAAAATAATTGTTTTAAATGAATACCTTCATGATGCACTATTAGTAAAAGTTTAATTTATAATTTTACTTAAAATACCAGAGTACCCAATGAGAAATAATAATGTTTGAAGAAATATAATAGCTACATGTGAAAAAAAATTAAGAGGACAATATACAACTCTGTGGCCCACAGTAAAATTTATGAGATTTATGGAGATTCCCGATAGAATCTCAAATTGCAGTGTGTCACACAGAACTTAGGTATGGTCAAGAAAATTCTTTATTAAAAATTGTATGTAATAATATACTTAAAAGTCATATTCATAACCATATTTAACTAACTATAAATGTTCTGAAAACTAGAGAGTTATTTTTTCTATGAACCATGTGAATTATTGTATCTCATCTTAAAAATAAAGAAACAGATGATAGTTATAAATACAATTTTAAAATGGTCTATATTGAAAGTAATGATTCCTCATGCTGGTGTAACCAAATCAGCAAGAACTTGTTTAAGTAGGATTTTAGAGCCCTGTTAGTTAATTACTTTCTGTGATCAATCAAATTAGCTGAGTTATATTTTAAATAGCCAAAAATAACTGAAATGGGTTCTTTTCATTATCTAGCTAACATGCAAAATTGATCATTTTTTAAAACAGTTGGACATAAGAAAGATGACTGAGCAGAGCAGAACTGAATGAATTTCCTTAATAACCATGTAGAATTTCTCTGCTAGAGTTAAAATGGGACAAAGACAAAGTTTTATTTATGAGAGATGAATATTTTTATGTATATTTTAAAATATGGTAAATTAAAACATGGATTAACTACTATTTCCCAGGTTTTTGTGAAATTCAGTGACCATACAAAACAATAACAACACATTTCTGAAGTTCTCTTTGGTATTTTTAAAAATTTATGTTTAGAATTTCTATTTTTACATATTTATTGTCTCTGATGTCAAGTTTTTATACACAATTTTAGGTAATTACTAAGACATGCAAGCACTTTATCACTGAGTTTTATTCCTATGACTACAGTCTAGATTTTTCTCATTATTTTTATAATGTGTATTTTTGCTATTCAGTGTTGTGCATTCCTATGAGGTGATCAGAGGTATTAGATCCATGGAGCTACATTCCTACTGGATGATGAACCACCTGATAAAGGTGTTAGGACATATCTGCTTCTCTGAAGAACCAATAC
The DNA here is from genome assembly GCA_004025045.1 of Sigmodon hispidus. Classification (NCBI taxonomy): domain Eukaryota; kingdom Metazoa; phylum Chordata; class Mammalia; order Rodentia; family Cricetidae; genus Sigmodon; species Sigmodon hispidus. The sequence goes on along the minus strand of PVIH01017866.1, from coordinate 12,123 downwards.
AATTTCTTAATTACTGAGCTATTACTAATTCCAATCCCATTTTTAAGTGCCAACATTTTATCAATAGTCACATTATCTCCCTCACATGTACATACTCATTTTAAAGATAACAGAGTTCCCTACTTCAAAGCAAACTTTTTGCCCATGCAGACAAGGACATTTTACCTATTGATTTTAGCATCTTTATTTAACTAGGACATACTTAATAAAAGTGATAACAGAAAAATGTGATAGTACATCAGTTTACTATATATGTCCCAAATTCCATATGTACATAACAGCAAATACTGTAATATGTCAAATGCTCTGAGTGTTATGGATTTTTTAGTGAAAATTCACAATTTGATGCCAATTTCTATGGAATTTATAGTCAAGCAAAATCAAGGTAAAGAGTAATTAAATTAAATCAATCACCTGATATGTAAATTTTCTACTATTTAATAAACAAATAAGTCACTTCTAAATCATACTCAAATATTATATATAAATGTATCTTATCAATTCTGATAAACTGTTACAGGTTGAAGGTTTTACTCATGAAAGATTTGACTAGGTACTAGGTTTGCCCCACCATACTTATATTACAAAGTATCATTCTTTAAGTATTTTAGGTTGCTAGAATCAGAAATGAAATATATTCACATGAAGATAAATGCTATCATGACACATAATGAATCATGATAGATTATGCACTCAATACTAGAATCAGGAAACAGCAACACAAGCTGTATATAAGCTTAATAATGAATGAATCAATGTGTAAACAAAAGTTATAGATTTGTAGTAAAGACACTGATAGCTTTTAGATATGGACAGGTAGTATGCAAATGTACTAAATCATTTTATCATTCATAATTGAAATGTTCAGGTAGGGCACACTCCTGTAAAGGGATTGTACTGTGTGTATATATGATAAAGGATATTGGGATACCACAAAAATATGTGTGAGCCCTTTAATATTGAGCTTTTCTTTACAGTATCTTTTATCTCAACATATATTAGAAAAGCATACATGAAAAGAACAAGAAAAGAATTGAAAAGTTTGTAATACAGTTATACATAGTTATATCCCTTCTTTTAAATTATGAGAAGGTTAGGGTCAGAATAAGTACAAATTACATAAAATTAGGAGACTGGCTGATTTCAAACACACACATGTAAGCATAGTAAATATGGGAAATTGATGATTGATGACTGGAAAGAATACAACAAAGAATTAGATATCTGAATAGCTTTTGAGTCCTTAATTTGGGTGAATAGGTTAAGCAAATTACTAAGAAAAGCAGAAAAATAAAACAAAGAAATAGGCCGTGGGTGATAAATATTTGTTCATTTTTTGACATTTTGATGCTCCCCTGTGCTACTTGTGTTTAAACAGCATTCAAACAGTTTAGTTAATTAACTGTGGAGTGAAAAGAGATTTCTAAAAGGAAAAGTAAGTTTAGATGAAAGCATCTAATCTGCAGCAGACTTAAAGTGCAACAATAAAATATCTTCACTGCAGTACAGAAGAAAACAACTGCTCAGATGTATCTCAATAGACAGGAACGAGAAGTAGAATCAGAGGGAGAGGGGGGGGGATATCTCAGAAGTGTAAGCATTTACAGAAAAATTGTCTCTGTTGAAAAAGTCAAAGGCAAGTTTGCTACTAGAACTACATTACATACTTCTTAGAAGCAAGGGCTATTACATTTCAACTTCAAGGTTTTATCACATAGAATAGCAAAATATAGGGGCTGGAGAGATGGCTCAGCGGTTAAGAGTACCCTCTGCTCTTCCAGAGGACCCGGGTTCGATTCCCAGCACCCACATGGCAGCTAACAACTGTCTGTAGTTCCAGGCAAACACCAAGGCAAATAAATAAATAAATAAATAAATAAATAAAATTAAAAAAAAGAATAGCAAAATATAAATCCTGAGTACTGATTTGTTGAAAAGAAAAGAAAGTGCTAAAGTGTTAAAAGAAAAAAAAAAGTGGATTCATAGAAATTGAAGCAGCAAGCATGAGTTGCACATGTGTCTCCATCAGATCTTTTGCTTATATTTATGCCTGTTATCTTGGCTTTTTTTTTTTTTTTTTTTTTTTTTTTTTGTGGGACACTCCTAACAGAGTTAGCAGATTTATCTCTGTCTCTTTTGCCTGCTGCTGGGTCCATTTTCCTCCTAATGAGTTACCTCAATATGAAGGCTATTGCTTTGTCTTATTGTGTCTTGTTTTGTCCTGTTTGGCTGTCATCTCTAGGCTTGCTCTTTCATGAAGAGAAAATGGAGAGAGAGTGGATCTTGGAGAGTGAGGGTAACTAGGAGGAATAAAAAGAATGGAACCTCTGGTTGGGATACATTGTATGAGAGAAGAATCCATTTAAATTTTAAAAATTATAAAGAGAAGTCACACTGATTTTTATGACTGGAAGACATCTAAAAAATATACAGTTTGGGGAATTGTAGTTTTATCATCACAGAAAGAGGACAGTTTTCTCTCTGTTTCATTTATTTTACAATTATTTAGTTGCCCAGTATTTAGATTTTCCATCCAGAAAAAGAAAATATCTTTAGAGAAGTATATTTTTTAAAAAGGACATATATTATATTGGATAGATTCTAGTTATATTTGATATGTCATATTGTGCAGGACTTGTACTCCTTGTCTGAAGGCTGTGGCAACTTTAGGAAGAGATGCTTGTCTAGTAGATACAGAAAGGTAGAGAGAGGGAGGCCATACCCACCATTTTTCTCTCTTTCTTGCAAACCCATGTGGGTATCTGTCACCAGAGACAGTAAACCTCTCCTCCGTCTCTACCACAATAAACTTAAGTACCAATTAAACCATGACTGAAAATAACTATTTTCCTCCAAAAAATACTTTCATAATGTATTTAGTGACAATGATACAAAAGTAGCAAATAGAGAAAATAGCCACATGGAGAAATGATCCATAAATTTTATAAACATTTTCATTTGGATCTTAGGAATTCTCTTAGGATTTCTATTGCTGTGAAGAGACACGATGATCACTTGCAACACTTATAATGGAAAACATTTACTTGGGGCTGGCTTTAGAGGTTTAGTTATTATTGTCATGATGGAAGGATGGTGGCATATAGGCAATAATGTGCTGAAGGAGGAACAGAGAGTTCTATATCTTGATTCACAGGCAGTAGGAAGAGGCTGTCACATGAGGCCTAGCTTGTGTATAAGACTTCAAAATCCACTTGCACAGTGACATACTTCCTCCAAGGCTACTTCAGTAGGACCAAACTTTCTGATAGTGTCAATCTTTATTGGCCAATTATTCAAACAAAAAAGTGTATGGGACTCATTTCTATTCAAACCACCATGGGGACCCAGAATGGGTTTTTGAAAAGAAAGTGTAAATGCCTAAAATACATGTTAAGGAGTCCTTAATGTGATTAAAGCTTCTTGGGAAGTTCTGAGGAAAGGTTAGAAGATCACAACGTTAAAAGCAAGAATAGTAGACAATAATTGTCCTTGAAGATTTAAATGTGACCTAAATTATGTAGGTTTTATTGCAGAAAGCATTCCTATTACATTCTGATAAATAATCTGACCATTATTATATCCTTGTTCTGAAAATTGAACAAAGCTGAATTCAAAAGTAATAGACCAATTGATTTGGTGCTAGATATTTCAACACAGCATTACTTTCATCTAATGGCTTTGTTGGTTTTGTTCTATCAGAAAAAATATATCTTCAACTGGTCATGTAACACAGTAAATAAATGGTCTTAAACTTCTCATCATTTTGCTTCTATGTCATAAAACCAACAAACATGTAAAAATCACTTCATGTAGTGCTGTAAGCCAAATCTGTAGCTGTGCGCTTGCTAAAAAAGACATTCTCACTGGAATACAAACCTAGTTTTACTACAGAGAAAGGTTTCTTAGATAAGCATCTTTAATCAGATTCACAGAGAATCTGTGAATAGCATGGGGACATGTTAAATTAAGTTATAGACACAACAAAAGTAAATAAAAAAAGCTTTAATTATCAATAGTTTGGCTATGTTATGTCCCTTACACAGAGATAATAAATGGAAATGAGACCCCTTACTCATCAAGAAACCTAAGCTAATAAAAACAAGAGCATCACACACAGTTGAATGGATTCCATTTATATAAATAAAGTAACAATGCTAAGGTACCCTGATTAAAAAAAGAAGACATGTATAACAAGAAGTTTCTGGCCCATCTGGCTTGTTCTTCAGACACACAAACCTGCAGTCCCAGACCGACTAGCCCCAAATAATCACATAAAGGCTTATATTAATTACATTATGCTTGGCCTATGTCTCAGGCATATAGCTCTTTCATCTTAATTCAACCCATTTCCATACCTCTGTCCTGCCATATGGCCCATGGCTTACCTATTTCCTTACATCTTGCTTCATGGGTGGCTGGATAGTGTCTCTCATGACTTTATCCTACTTCCCCTATCTTTGCACCAGTTTGCCTGCCTGCTTCTAAGATGCCTGCCATAGGCCATTTGCAGCATAAAGACATCCCACATCAATATGTATCACCTAAAAATTCCTATCCTAAGTCCAGCCATACAACACAGATGTTCAGTGGCACCTACTTCTACAGATCAAGGGGATTCACCTATTTCTTGAGCTAGCAATAAAACTCAGCAATGTCGACACGGTCTTGATTTTACAGGTATATGAAATTCAACAGCATAGTATTAGGGAAGCCTGCACATCCGCTTCAGGGAAAAGTTTGTGAAAAATGACTAGACAATATGTTTCACAGTCAGAATACAAGGAGTTCTGAAGTGGGATCACTGTAAATATGAGGATTAAGTTGCTACGGAGATACTTGAAGATGCTGGAGATGGCAGGGCAATGGATATCTAAATGGTAAGCTGCAAGTAACAACGAGATCCAACACAAGAGATAATCCATGTGTCTTGCAGTTTGCCAGCCCTCATAGCAATGATGCTTAAGCCTATAGGAGCCCAGATTATGCTGCATTATGTTGCAAGGGCTGGATATTGGCCTACAAAATTTAATGCTGGCTTTTCTGGGTTTCATTTTTGACTTGGTTTAGTCATTTTTCTTCCTATGCCACTCACCTTCTTTAGGAATGGGGCTTTTTATTCTGGTTCGTGATGTGTGGTAATTATGTGACTCCATTTTTTTTATTTTAAAGTTTTTTTTGTTTTTTAATTTTACATACCAACCACAATTCCCTTCCCCTTTCTTCCTCCTACTAGCCCCCAGCTTCTCCCCACCCTACCCCTCATCCACTTCTCAGAGAGAGTAAGGACTCCCACAGGGAGTCAATATAGTATGCATATCAGGTTGAGGCAGGACTAAACCCATTCATCATATGAAGGCTAAGCAAAGTATCCCTCTACAGGGAATTGGCTCCAAAAAGCCAGTTCATGCACTAGAGATAAATCCTGGTCCCTCCTGCCAGAGGCCCCACAGTGTGCCCAAGCCACACACTGTCTTCCACATTTAGAGTGACTAGTTCAGTCCCATGCATGTTTGCAACTGTGACCCAGAGCCAATGAGCTCCCAGTAGCTCAACTGTCTCTGTGGGTTTCCCCATCATGATCTTGACTCCTTTGCTTATATAATTCCTCCTCACTCTCTTTCCCAGGGCTGGGAGTGTGGGTCAGAATTCTGTGCCTTTTTAAAGTTTCTGTCACTTAACTTTTCTTTTTCTCATTTATTTATTGTATTTAATTCATAGAAGTGGATGGCACAGTAGCACATTCAGTGGAATTTTAGGACTCTGTGACTTAATTTTTATATTTTTATTGCCAGAGACATTGAACATTAGAATTTGAACAATTTTAACATGGTAAAGATTTTGAGAACACTTGGAGATTGTCTAATTATGTGATATAAGATAGTCATGAATCTTTTGGGAGTAAAGGTAGAATTTGAATTTGAAATACCACCCAGAGCACAATAGTTTATATACTTGATTGCTGTACTGTGGCACTTTGTTGTGACTTATGGATGATATAGGAATTATAAAGAGGAGACTAATTAGGGCACTAAGAAAATACTTATGAATGTCATACCTGCCTGCTTCCAACCTGAAGTCTCTGCTTCATGATTTGATTAGGAGATGCTAGTCTCACTCACACTTATTTCCACACAAACAAGATTACAGTTTTCTAGCTTTAACAACATGCTGCACTGAAATACTGAGCATGAAAGCAATTTTTCCTGTCATAAGTTGTGTCTTCCAAGTATTTGGTTACAATGATGCAAAGACAAAAAAAATGGCTGCATTCACTTACTTTTCTCACACAAGAGATGTTCCAGTGGTATAGGACATATCATAAATGTTCAACGTTCTAGGTTAGGTTTCTAGCTTTTAAAAATAAGCAGACCTCAGTCCAATACAAAAAATAATAGGCTGTAGTGATAAATTTCTGACCTGGACTTTTGAGCCTGGACCGTGGCTTAGACCCATGGACCACCAGACCTACAGTGAAATAAAAACACACAGACAAATACATTAATTTTATGCTGAATGATAGCCTACAGAATGGGAAAAGATTTTCACCAACCCTACAAGTGACAGAGGACTTATCTGTAAAATATATAGAGAACTCAAGAAACTAGAGCCCAAAACCTTGAACAACCCAATCAAAAAAATGGAATTCAGAACTAAAAAAGATATTCTCAGCAGAATTAAAAATGGCTGAAAGGCACTTGAAAAAGTGCTCAATATCTTTAGCCATCAGAGAAATGCAAGTTAAAACAACTTTGAGATACCCACTTACACCTGTCAGAATGGCTAAACAAACAGATGACAGCCTATGCTGGAGAGGTTGCAGAGCAAGGGAAACACTCCTTCATTGTTGGTGGGAGGGTAAATTTGTTCAGTCACTCCTGAATAAAGTATGGCAGGTTCTTAGAAAACTGGGAAACAATTTTCCCAAGGATCCAGCAATACCACTATTGGGCATATAACCTAAAGATGCACATTCTCACTCCAAAACATTAGCTCAACTACGTTCACAGTAGCATTATTTGTAATAGCAAGAACCTGTAAACAACCTAGATGCCCCTCAACTGAAGAATGAATTAACAAACTGTGGTACATCTACACAATGGAGAGTACTACGCAGCAGTAAGAAAAAATAATATCCTAAAATTTGCAAGCAAATGAACGCATTTGGAGAATATCCTCCTGAGTGAGGTATTACAAACCCAGAAAGATAAGCAGGGGATGTACTCATTCATTAATGTTCTTTAAACAAAAAGCAAAGAATCCCCAAGCTGCAAACGACAACCACTGAAGCTAGGGATCTGAAGCACCTTGGACAGGCACGTTGAAGTCTAATCCCTCCAGAGGAAAACCTGACCCAGTCTTGATGTTGGGATGAGGAAAGTGGATCTTCCTGGAGGGGAAGCTCAACTAAGTCACCATGGGACCTTGGGATCTCCTGCCCTTGCTGGGAGGAGATAAAGAGATGGGAAGTAATTGGGAGCGGTAGGGAGGGGGAGGGAGTTTGAGCAAGGGGACATTTGGATAAAAAATGAGACTTTCCCTCATGAATATTGATGCGAAAATTCTCAACAAAATTTTGGCAAACCATACAACAATGCATAAAAAATATCATCCACCACAACCAAGTAGGCTTCATCCCAAAAATGCAGGGCTGGTTTAACATACGAAAAATTGTAAATGTTATCCATCATAAAAACAAACTAAAGGAACAAAACTACATGATCATATCCTTAGATGCGGAAAAAGCCTTTGACAAAATCCGACACTCCTTTATGATTAAAGCCCTGGAGAGATCAGGAATACAGGGAGAATACCTAAATATAATTAAAGTGATTTACAAGAAGCCAACAGCCAGTATCAAACTTAATGGAGAAAAACTCAAAGCAATCCCACTAAAATCAGAAACTAGACAAGGATGTCCTCTCTCCCTTTATCTATTCAATATAGTTCTCGAAGTTTTAGCTAAAGCAATAAGGGAACAAAAAGAGATTAAAGGGATACAAATTGGAAAAGAAGAAATGAAACTATCTCTATTTGCAGATGAAATGATTGTATACATAAGTGACCCACAAAATTCTTCCAAGGAACTGCTACAGCTGATAAACACCTTCAGCAATGTAGCAGGATACAAGATTAACTCAAGAAAATCAGTAGCCCTTCTATACACTAAAGATAGAAGAGCTGAAAAAGAAATAAGGGAAACATTACCCTTCATATTAGCTGCAAATAGTATTAAGTACCTTGGAGTAACTATAACCAAAGAAGTAACAGACCTATTTGACAAAAATTTTAAATCACTGAAGAGAGAAATTGAAGAGGATATCCGAAAATGGAAAGCTCTCCCATGTTCCTGGATTGGTAGGATCAGCATAGTAAAAATGGCAATTCTACCAAAGGCAATCTACAGATTCAATGCACTGCCCATCAAAATCCCAACACAATATTTTTTGAACATTGAATGAACAATACTCAATTTTATTTGGAATAACAGGAAAGCCAGGATTGCCAAAATTATCTTACTCAACAAAAGAACCTCAGGAGGTATCACCATCCCTGACTTCACGTGATACTATAGAGCTACAGTAATAACAACAGCCTGATACTGGCATAAAAACAGACTTGTGGATCAATGGAATAGAATTGAGGATCCAGACATTAACCCAAAAACCTATGAATACCTGATATTTGACAAAGAGGCCCAAAACATTCAATGGAAAAAAAGATAATATATTTAACAAATGGTGTTGGCGTAGCTGGATGGAAGTGTGTAGAAAAATGCATATAGATCGGAGCCTGTCACTCTACACAAAACTCAAATCCAAGTGGATCAAAGACCTCAACTTAAACCCAGCCACTTTGAACTTGATAGAAAAGAAAGTGGGAAATACACTTCTATAAATTGGCACAGGCGACCACTTCCTAAATATAACACCAGTGGCACAGACAAAATGATATCCTAAAATTTGCAGGCAAATGGATGGACTTGGAGAATATTCTCCTGAGCGAGGTATCACAAACTCAGAAAGATAAGTAGGGGATGTACTCACTCATTAGTGATCTCTAAACAAACAAACAAGAAAAAAGCCAAGCATGCCCAAGCTGCAATCCACAACTACTGAACAGCTTGGGATCAGAAACACCCTGAACTGACTCTTCGAATCCCACTCCACCTAAAGGAACATCTGACTCACTCTTGAGGGAGGGGGGACAAGACTAGATCTGCCAGCAGTGGAGACTGAACTAAGCAATATTGGGTCAGTGGGACCATGCCACTGTCTGCTGCCTGCCCAGGGAGGGGATGGGAAGTTATGGGGTAGAAAAAATGACCTGATGTGGCGGGAGGGGGAAGGGACCTTGAATAATGATATACAGGGATAGAAACCATGACTTCTTTGTTCATAATAATAATAATAACATTAAAAAGTTTTCAGAAAAAGAGAATAAAATTGAGTATTTCTAAACCATTGAAAAAAAAGAATAAAATTGAGTATTTCAAAACCATTGGAAAAAAAAAATACCGCAACACATCTTTGCATTTTTAAACAAATGTTCCACTGCATAAACAAATGTAACACACCTTAAAATAATATTCTACATCATTATACCATTCGGATTTTAAAAAATGAGACTCTATTCAAAATAGTAAAAGGAAAGATAAAAATAGTAAACTGGTGTGCTCGAATATATGTAGCCATGTCTAAGGGCCTGCCCTCTGTATTCGGAGTCTTTACATTGTGGCAGTTACATGCTAGGAATTCTTCTTTTACTCTGAGCCATGTTGGATCTACCCCTTGGCATGCCAGTAACACATACATATAGAGATTTGAAAGTAAACTGAATATCAATGTAAAAATGAGGGAAGATTGTTGAATGCATAAATAACTGTTAAGCCTAACTCTGCATACAGTGAAATAGCAGGATGATTTATTTAATTACTTTACATCTATTTCTTCATCCATGTGATAAGTAAGAAAATGCAAGTATACAATGTGATTATTTTTATTTTACAATTACATGATTTAAATTGTGCTGGTGACAATATGTCACATTGAGTCTGCCTTAGCATCTCTTCCTACGTTTGAGAAAGCTAAAATAGTATAGCACAATAGAAAAGAAAAAATATCAAAAATCAAGACATATTCTGAGACGTTTGAAAACAGAGGTAGAACATAATCAATAGTGTAAAAGCAAAAAAACAAACAAACAAAAAAAAACAACAAAAAAAACTTTACATTGGGGAAACTACAAAGTATACCTTAGACATACCCAAAAGAAAAATATTGCTTAGAACTTTATTATGAATAGACTGCTTAGAAATAAAAAGCAAATTGTATTTTACTATTTTAATGTATTTAAAGAGAAATTGCTTCACTTCGTAGTTTTCTTTCCAGAACAAGTAATATAAAAAAAGCACACCAGATGGCAGTACAGGAGTGCAAATGTTTCATCCTTAAACCTGCTAGCAAAACTTTATAAAAAGCATTTAAGGTAATATAAAATAAGATATTTTTATTGGGGAAATTAGTAAATTGTAGAAAACAAGAATAGGATTTTGTAAAATATTTTTCTAAAGTTTTAATTCAGGAAGAGGTAATATACCTGGAAACTACATATATTTTAAAATAATAATCCAAATAAGCTAATTAACAAAATTAAATGTTTTAAGTTAAAAACTAAGTGAAAAAACACCTTATTGTTTCTATTGTCTATTATTTTACAAATAATAAAAACTCACTTAAAAACATGTAAGAATTGAACCATTATGACAATATATTCATGTCAACTATGTAAACTTACTTTTAAATAAGATGCTTTATGGTTTTAGCCATTAAAATAAAACATGTAAATATTACCATATAATAAGTGCTTAACTTTGTAGAGTTTAATAATTATCATAGTAACATATACATGAATTTTAAAGAATGTGAGTAATACCTATGAAATAAAAAAATTTGAAGGACTACTTTCAATTCTCAAATTTATTCAATCTGAACTGTCTATTTTAGATTTATGGGCTTTAGACTTGTGATATAATAAATTGTTAGCCTATAAAAGGAGAAATACCCACTCTGGAGCAGGGGCGGATAAACTCTGCAGGTCACCAGACCCGCAGCTCCTGCTGAGGGAAGCTGCAAGGCTACCGGCCGCCACCTCGAACTGAGCAAGCCAACATCTGCAGGGGTCTCTGAAGGACAGACTCAGACCGCCCAGAGGTGAGGAGGGGTCAACAGGCCCAAGCACCTATATCCCAGCCTGTGAGGGAGAGTGGAGATCTCATAGCTTCCGGTTCCGCTCGCAGGACAAGTGCTGTCTGCAGAGTCCCAGCACACTCTGGAGCAGGGGCAGATAAACTCTGCAGGTCACCAGACCCGCATCTCCTGCTGAGGGAAGCTGCAAGGCTACCAGCTGCCACCTCAAGCTGAGCAAGCCAACATCTGCAGGGGTCTCTGAAGGACAGACTCAGACCCTGACCAGAGGGGTGACAGGAGGCACACAAATCCAAGTGCCACAACCGACCAGGAGCCATCTAATTGTGAACCACTGAAGCCATGGGCAAACGTTAGTGCAAAAAATTACAAAATAATACAAAGGACAACATGGTAACTCCAGAAGAGAGTGGTGATCTTACAAATACAAGACCTGAACTGAGCAATGAAGAGGAAACAGAAGGAAGCAACACCAAAAATTCCTTTTTGATGATCATCGAAGCTCTCAAAGAAGATATGAAAAAAAGCCTTAAAGAAATAGAAGAAAATACAAACAAAAAATTCGAACAGATGAACAAATCTATGAAAGAAACATGCCAGGAACTAAAACCTGAAATGGAAGCAATAAAAAAGGCACAAAATGAGGCAAAGATGGAAATAGAAAACCTGAAGAAAAAAGCTGGAAACACAGATACAAGCATAACAAACAGAGTTCAAGAAATGGAAGATAGAATCTCTGAAATGGAAGACTCAGTAGCTCAAATAGATATATCAGTCAAAGAAAATAGTAAAACTAAAAAAGCCATATCTCAAAATGTTCAGGAAATCTGGGACACCATGAAAAGACCTAATTTGAGAATAATAGGAATAGAAGAAGGAGAAGAATACCAGCTCAAAGGCACAGATAATGTTTTCAATA
>PVIH01017865.1:20664-40485 GCA_004025045.1 Sigmodon hispidus | reverse complement strand
AATACCTTTGGAGTGTGAATGTGCCTCTTTAGGGTATATACCCAGAAGTGGTATTGCTGGGTCCTTGGGGAGATTGATTCTCAATTTTTTGAGAAACCTCCATATTGTATTCCAAAGTGGCTGAACAAGCTTACACTCCCACCAACAATGGAGGAGTGTTCCCCTTGTTCCGCATCCTCTCCAGCATAAGCTGTCATCTTTCATCTTAAAAGGCACAATCCATCACCAAGGGAAGCCAAGGCCAGACTTTAGGCATAGACTTGAAACAGAAACCACAGAGTATATAGTTCTTATTGGATTATTGTCCCACCTCAGTTTCAGCTAACTTTCTTTCACAACACAAGCCCATCCACATAGTATTGGTATTGCACCCAGTTGCTTGAGCCCTTCAATATCAACTATTTGTTAAGAAACTACCTTGCAGTTGGATGTTTCTCTGTTCTGCCCAGCTTGTCCCACAGTCCCCATAGTCTGAAATAAAACACACAAAGGCTAACATTAATTACAAACATTTAGCCTACGGCTCAATCTTATTACTATCTAGCTCTTATACTTAAATTAAGCTGTCACTCTTATTTATGTTTAGTCACATGGCTTGCTGCTTCTTTTTTCAGCATTCTCATGTTGCCTTTATGTCATCTGGCTGGCATCTGCCTCTCTCTGCCTTTCCTATTCCCAGAATTTTTCTAGTCTGGTTTCCCCACCTCTACTTCCTGCCTAGCTTTTGGCCAATCTGCATATTATTAAACCAAATCAAGTAACAAATCTTTACAATGTACAAGAGCATTATCCCTCACTATTCCTAGAAACAGTTCCAAAAGCCAGAGTCAGTTTCTCAACTGAGATTCCTTCTTCGAAGATGTGTTAAATTGACAACAAACTTTTACCACCGCACAAGATAAGTTTAAAGTGTCTTTTTGGTAGGACATTGGGTATGCTAACTGGCACACAGAACCCTGGTAAATAGTTGATGCCTGACTAAATTTTATATATACAATTTAATATAAGCCAGTATGCATGCAATCAAGTAATCACATATTTACATTATTCACATCTACTTTTCTCACAAAAATAAATCTTAAAGTAGTGAAAAAGATGGTAGAAAATTAAACATGTAGCCTGAAACTAGAAAAATAAAAATTATCTATTCCAGATGCAGAGAACCAAATCAACATAGGTTTCATTAATGGCCTAAATGCTAGTGTCTAGCCCAAAAAATTTTGCTAGGGCCTCATCGCTCAGTGTCTTAGTAAGTTTAAAGTAAGGGCTTTGAGTCCTAATTAGGCTTATCTAAGGTCTAGAAAATGAGGTTCACAGACAGGATAAAATGAATGTTCATAAGAGACCAGAGAATCTGCATTCTGCCATGTAGCAACACAGCAAGTTGGCATCTGTCTGTAAGCCTTTAGGAGAAATTACAGACGCTTTAACATGAATGTCTTTTTTACAAAATAGTAATAAAGGCATGCCTACTATCTAAGGTACACACACTATATTTTTGTGAGTTTTGCTTTGGTTTTTCTTTGGCAGCTATGGCAGACTAGGAGAGAAAGCACTAGGCAAATGCTCTCCCAGTGAGTCCAGAGACCAAAATTGGCTTCCTGCTCATCTTCCATTGACATAATCAGAGGCACAGGGCTTTACAGAAAATTGTGGAAAATAAAATTTTGATGCAAATTTGAGACTGGCTTCATTTCCTTTGACGACACTTTCTCTCTCTCTCTTTCTTTTTTCATCTCTTTCTTCGGCTACTTCATCTCCCCCTTCCTATCTACCCTGTTCCTTTTCTCCCTGCCAGCCATTTCATTCTTTATTGTGACTGAGTGTAAGGAACATTTCATATAGAATAATGTAAACTAATTTTCACCTACCAAGTATCTTTATTGAAATAAATTAACGAGGCCTGTCCTTGGTCACAACTTTGAAAGCCTCCATTAAATTCAATGAAAAATGTAAATGCAGTGGTGATACCTAGACACACATACATGCAGTTATATAACTTTCACATCTTTTAAAAAGATAATGAAGTAAACTTTTGAAAAATATTACAATTTTCTCAAGCAAAGAAAAAAAAGTATTGGATAAGTAAGAAACAGCTTTTAAAATGGTACAATATTTGAAGTTTTTTAAAAAAGTCAAATAAGTGGCCATAAATTGAATGGAATAGCTTTTGTAAATGCTGAAACTTGCAGAGCCAGTTAGAGCTCATTAAAAGGTGATGGAAAATATGTAGATGAGATCAAGTTTGGTAATTGGCTGGTTCTGAATCCATTAGAAAGGTTATAGGGTTGTTTGGGTGGGTTATGTTTTATAAAGAAATGATTAGAAGTGTATTAATGGGCCAATGGGTTATAAGGCTCAGATTGGTCGACAATATAATGTCTAGGATGCCATTAGGCTGTTGTTAAGGTTGTGTGGATAGTATTGGATTTGGGAGATAGGTCAGCCAGGATTATAACAAAAAGGTTATGAGGTTACTAAAAAATAGTGTCTTATGTTTAGTGGCAATGAGAAAATGGAAATTTAATTATACATTTTTTTTTAAGCTTTGGACTTCTAGTTCTCTGATGCCTTCACATGTGGAGATTGCATCTGTGAACTTAAATATGATGTAGAGCATAGTTTCTTGAAGCATTCATGTATTAGTGAAATCTATCACTTTCTAGCAAAAATGGAATTTTAATGGCAGTTTTTTAAAGATTAAAACATGGGACTTTGGATGTAGCTCAACTGATAGAATGCTTACCAATATGCATGAAGCCATGGATGTGATACCTAGCACTGTAGAGACTAAATGTGGTGGCACATAACTGTAATTCCAGCATACAGGAGGTAGTCCTAAGAGAATCACAAGTTTAGGTAATCCTACTTCATAGCAAGATATATTATATATTAAAATAAATATGTGTACCAATGAAATAGAAGACATAAGATAATATTAATATAATTTCTTAAAAGTAAAAGTATTAAGGTTCATTTGTCACACAGGTCACTTCCAAAGACTGATAGGCCAGTATCAGAAGACCATGATCTGTGCAAATGTGGAAATGAGCACATTGGTGCTTACATGGAACTTACAAAGTTGATGTGTGCCAGTTTTGGAAAAAAAATTGGGAATAAATAAGGGGTGCCAATGCAGTGAAAGAGTCTGAAAGAGAACAGAGAGACTTAATAATAAGGACAAAGAAGTTATGGTATGTGGTTACAAATTAACAAACCTTGAGCTTTTCTTCAGGTAGGCCACACAGTATATCCAAAGCAAGTAAATGTCATAAATTTGGAACAAAACAACCATAAACAGTCTCTCATCACTGTTGCATTTTCAATAATTTGTTTCTGCTTCTTTTTAATGATAATAATTTCCATAGGTGTTTTAAAAGTTTTGAGAAATGTTGTAACTACAAAAATGAGATTCTTTGGCTTACAATGAATATATCAAGTTTTTTTTTTTTAAATCACAATACTTCTTTTCATACCACAGCCTCTAGTAGAATAGATATTAATATATACCTTTTTGAGTATGTGTTCTAAAGGAGAACATACATAGACAACATTATTCTACAGAAAGTCTTATAAACGCACAAGTGTTTATCTATCTCAATTCTGTTGACATTAATTTGGGTGAGTCTAAGTCCCAGGCAAAGCAATCTTTCTCAGTAGCTCTGTTCAGCTCATCTTAGAACCCACTCTCTGTGCTTAGACATCGGGTTTCTTCCCAAACTGTGCTCAGTGCTGTTCTTCAGTATTTTCATTTCTGGGGATATTCTAAGGAAATATATCCTTTGGGTGAACAAAGTTGGTAGAGTCAAGTTCACATGATGGTAATCAAGTTGCAGCATTATTGTGGAATAGTAACAGTGTTTGATATAAATTACCCAGAGCCCATGAAAGAGATAACTAGTGGCAATGACAGGGGAGTTGTACTGAGACCATGAGCTTTCTGGAGAACCATACTCAGCCTTCATGGACAATCAGTCAAACAGAGAACAGCTTTCCCAGCTGTGAGCACTAATTGAGTGATATTCAGGTTTTGGAATTATCACTTCTATATATTGTAGCCAAGTCATTTTTACTAACTGAACAATCATAAGCATATATTTTGATTTTCTCATTCATTGAATGTATTGGCCTTTGTTCCTGAAGCAGAGAGAATTAAATGTATCAGGAAACAAAGTGTAAAAGAAAAATAGTGTTGGGAGGGGGAAGAGACCTTGAATAAGAATATACAGGGATGGAAAAAAAAATTCAGAGGGAAAGATGAACACAAAGAAAATATAGGTGTAGCAATCTTATTTGTATGTCTACCCTTGATAAGCCATGCTTATCATTCTTATCCTCTATATAGTTATTGTTAACTCTTCCACATTTTAAATTCTTTTTACAATGTTTTTTTTAATAAATACAAAATAAAGGAAAAAAAAGAGTGTAAAAAAGAAAAATAATACATTATAGATGTTAGTCAATGGAGTAGTACTTGAATAGAATGTCCAGGATCCTCTTTTTCATCTCTAAAACAGCAACAAATAACAAAAAAACAAACAAAGCCTGATATATATTCCTTTTACAGAATGAATTTTGCCCTGAATAAGTTTCCAGACATTATTGTCATTTGCAATTTCTACTCAAATGCAGTAGAGAAACACTAAATTTCCTTATAAAATAATCTTAACATTTTAAAATTTCTTTTACTATTAATACTTTAAACTAAATTCTTCCTTTATTTTTCCATATGTATCTTTCCTATACCTTTTCTTATTTTTAAAAAAATGTTTGTTTTGTGTAAACTCTAATATTGTCTTTCATGATTTGTCTTTTACACTCACAATGGTTTATATACAGTTCCTTTCATTGCACATAGACACATGATTATATTTGTGTTCCTCAAAATTTAAAGCAATGAACAAAATGAAAGTTTAATGTTTTTGTTTTAATTTGTTCTTTTCCTGGACCAGTTCTTTCTTATGTATGTATGCATGCATGCATGTATGTATTTAATTAATTATCTATTTATTTATTTATTATTTTTATCCATGTATCTCCTGTTCAGGATCTCTTCCCCCTCCTGCCCCTCCCAGACACTCTTCTCTCCATCAGTTCATCTCCTCCCCAGCAAGGGCAAGAGGTCTCAAGGTCCCAAGGTAGCTTAGTTCAACATCCACTGCAGGCAGCTCTGCTTTGCTCATCCTCACATTAACACTGAGTAAGACACTTCTCTAGAGGGAATGGGCTCCAAGGTACCAGTCCAAGGTGTTTCAGATCTCAAGCTGTTCAGTGGTTGTGGTTTGCAGCTTGAACATGCTAAGCTTCTTTTGTTTGAAGTCCACCAATGAGTGGGTATATCCCCTGTTTATCTTTCTGAGTTTGTGAGACCTAGCTCAGGAGGATATTCTCCATCTATTCATTCATGCTGCTCATTTACTTACTGGAGCATAATTAAACTCCTTATGGCCAGACCAGTAAAGAAAATAAGTCTTTCCTCACCCATATCCCTGCCAGAAGTCATCAATGCAGATGAGGCACTGTGTCATATAGCTATGTTCTAGCCTTAAGTTCTTGTGTACAATGATATCTCTCTCTTCTTACTTTTTATAAAGTCCACTAATAAGTGAGTACATTCCCTGATTCTCTTTCTGGGATTGTGATACCTCCCTCAAGAGGATATTCTTCATATCCATCCATTTGCCTGCAAATTTTAGGATATCATCTTTTCTTGCTGCTGAGTAGTACTCCATTGTGTAAATATACCATAGTTTGTTAATCCATTCTTCAGTTGATGGGCATCTAGGTTACTTTCAGGTTCTTGATATTATGAATAGTGCTTCTATGAACATAGTTGAGCTAATGCCTTTGGAGTACGAATGTGCATCTTTAGGGTATATGCCCAGCAATGGTATTGTTGGGTCTTTGGGGAGATTGATTCCCAATTCTCTGAGAAATCACCATACTGCATTCCAGAGTGGCTGAACTACCTTACACTCCCACCAACAATGTAGGAGTATCCCCTTGATATACAACCTTTCCAGCGTAGGCTGTCATCTGTGTCTTTTATCTTAGCCAATCTGAGAGGTATAAGATGGTATTTCAAAGTTATTTTGATTTGAATTTCTCTGATGGCTGAAGAGGTTGAGCACTTTTTTAAGTGCCTTTCAGCCATTTGTATTTCTTTTGCAGAGAATTCCCTTTTTAGTTCTGAGCTCCATTTTTTGATTGGGTTATTCAAGGTTTTGTGCTCTAATTTCTTGAGTTCTTTATATATTTTAGAGATCATTCCTCTGTCACTTGTAGGGTGGGTGAAAATATTTTCCCATTGTGTAGGCTGTCATTTTGTCTTCTTGACTGTGTCCTTGGATTTACGGAAGCTTCTCAGTTTCAGGAGATCCCACTTTTGATTTTTGTTCTTAGTGTCTGTTCTACTGGTGTTATATTTAGGAAGTGGTCACCTGTGCCAATGTGTTGGAGGGTATTTCCCACTTTCTTTTCTATCAGGTTCAGTGTGGTTGAGTTTATGTTGAGGTCTTTGATCCACTTGAGTTTGAGTTTTGTGCAGGGTGATAGGCTTGGATCTATTTGCATTTTTTCTACACACTACCATGCAGCTATGCCAACACTATTTGTTAAAGATACAACATTTTCCCACTGAGCATTTTGGGCCTCTTTGTCAAAGATCAGGTGTTCATAGTTTTTGGGTTCATGTTGGGATCTTCAGTTTGATTCCATTGATCCACAAGTCTGTTTTTATGCCAGTACCAGGCTGTTTTTAATATTGTAGGTCTATAGTATAGCTTGAAATAGTGGATGGTGATGCCTCCTGAGGTTCTGTCAGGGAACTTCTATAGCTGATAAACACATTCAGCAATGTAGCAGGATACAAGATAAACTCAAAGAAATCAGTAGCTCTCCTATACACTAAAGATAAATGAACTGAAAAAGAAATAAGTGAAATCAGCTAAATAAGGAAAACATTACCCTTTATAATAGCTGCAAATAGCATTAAAACTTTGGAGTAACTATAACCAAAGGAGAATCAGTTCTATTTGACAAAAACTTTAAATCACTGAAGAAAGAAATTGAAAAGATTTCCCATGTCCCTGGATAGGTAGGATCAACATAGTGAAAATGGCAATTCTACCAAAAGCAATCTACAGATTCAATGCACTTCCCATCAAACTCCCAACCCAATTATTTTTACAGACCTTGAAAAACAATACTCAATTTTATTTGGAATTACAGGAAAGCCAGGATTAGCAAAACAATTTTGCTCAATAAAAGAACCTGGCCAGTTCTAAATGATGAATAACTTTAAAAAAAATTAATGTTTGACAAATGTAAAAATAAATGCATTTCCTAAAGTAGTAACCATGGTTCTCACTATAACAGACTTTTTAAAAAATTCTAACATAAAGGATCTTTATTGCCCATTTCAATTAAATCTCTGTGTGGTATATGGTTAAAAGCAAGTAAATAGGTACAAGCATGATAAGCAATCTCAACTGGAGCTCATTCAATTAAATATACTTGTGAATCTAAGTAACAAATTCTCTTTAAATATCCTTGTTAATCTAACAGCTTTATTTTAATGTTTGAAAACAAAACATGGCTTGTGTACTAAGTCTGATTATATGTTAGAAACCTGGGCAAACAATAGGTGAGGATGAGAGATGTCAGACCCTTAAGTAGGGAACAACTAATGAGCACTTCTATAATAAGCAGGTATATTTATAAACCAAGAATAACTTTAATAACAAGAGTATTTTCTCTACCTACCACAGCTTTATTGCTCTTTGCCAAAGCTGTTAGCTTAGGTTAATATTCTTAATTAATTGCATTCAAAGTAGGAAAAGGTTGAAGGAAGCAACCACCAATTTTCATGACTGTTTCGGGTCTCAGATTCCAGTCCAGATGCCTTCGGTTTGACTTCTCTCTGCTCTTACTCTTGCAATCACATAACCCCACACAGGTCCTGGTTTTTGAGGTAAGAAGAACAGCCTCTTGAGCAGCATATTGTAGGAACTGCCTGTGATGCTTGTAAAAGCTAGTCATTTAGATAGAGCCAACAGCAAGGCTAGGGATGAAGCAGAAAGTAGAAATGCTAATGAATTGTTTCCGAGCCTCAAAACAGAGACCCACTTTTATAATCCAAAGACAGATTAGTGTCCTTGCAGATAATTCTATCCTGGGAGCTAATAAATGAATTCATGCAAATAATCATTCCCTACATGTTATGGCTAGTCTTTGTTGTTAACTTCACTATAACTACAATTAATTAAAATCCAAGAGGCTGGATACACCTGTGAGAAATTGTTTTTCTTATTTAAAGCATTGAAGTGGAAAGACTCTCCTTAAGTCTGTTTCTTCTGAGGTGGGAAAATATAATTTTACATCAGATCTTTTGAGGTAGAATGATTCACCTTTAATCTGAGCAAACCTCTGATTGTAGTCCATATATAGGACTTGGTAGATTGAAGCTTTTGTTCTTTGGTTGCTTGTTCTTCTCTTTCTTGCACGTCTATTTCTTCACTGGCATGAGAACTGACCTCTCTGGGTTCTGGCATACACTGAAGAGCAGTTGAACAACAATCCCGGACTGAACAACAATGAGATTCCTGGACATTCTGTTGGTAGAAAGATACTGTAGGACTAGCTAGACTACAGTCTGTCAGCTATTATAATAATTTTTCATTTCTATGTAAAGATTAATTACATAAGTTCTGTTCCTTTAGAAAATCTTGACCATTACTCTACAGTGAAGTAATTTCATTAGTTATCTACCTTATAACATATTCAAGTTTATCTTTCTAGGTAAAAATCACCATTATTTCTCACATTAAATATTGACATACTCTCCTTCCTCATAATAATAGGTTTTCACCAATGAGGTGATATATTGTATATTTAATAAAAATAGTATGAAATATCACAGGAAAGAACCACCCACAAAACCAAGCCACAAATGTCAGGGAGTGGTTACCCAAGACTTTAATTCCATCACTCAGAAGGCAGAGAAGCATTGATTCTTCTGGATCTCTATGAGTTCGTGACCTAACAGAGGCAGGTGGTGATCGCAAACACCTTTAACCCTAGCTCTAGGAAAGTTGAACCAGAATGTGTGATAGTTGTGCAGAAACAGAGAAGGGAGGAGTTTATCTTGGCCTACTACTTCTCTTTTAGGTTGAGAACAAGGAGATTTGGGGGTAAAAGATTTATTGAGACCGTCTTAAGGAGTTGGCTGGGTGAGAAGTGGCTGTAGTTTATTTTTCTATCTCTCTGATGTTTCAGCTTTGCCTCAATATATGGCTCCAAGTTTTTATTATAATATCAAATAGAATTCAGAAAATAAACCAAAGCAATCAGTTTGCAAAAATCTAATTCTGTTTGGGATTCTTCATTTCCAAACTTGCTACTTAAACTTTGACTTCTTCCCAATCATTGCAGGTTACTTGTGGTCACTGGGACCTATGTCTGCCTTGGTCAGGCTAACTTTCCTGGCTTTTCTGTGTTTCTTTGTACCAGCTCTCTGTACAATCTGAACTTGGTCACTTTTGAGGCCATCTGTTCATACCATAATCACTGCCTGACAATTTCTCATACAATTTCTCTAATAGAGAACACAGCTTACATGTCATAGACTTACTTTTTCCATAACCTGTAACATCAAATTTAATAGACAGCACATTCCCAGTAATATAAGTCAATTCCCCAGTTTCATTCTGACATCTTGTCTCTTGTCCTTTTCCCATGAAAACTGATCAGAATTTTGAGTTTTATTTTATAAAAGTATTTTTTAACTACACTGCTGATCAGCAACTAGAAGTGACCTTATTTTTGCAGAAACCTGGCAAAGGCAAAAGATGTATGTTTTACAAACTCAATGTGAGTGAGATGGGCAGTATGTAATAACAGAATCTTATGAGTGAAGGTGAGAATTTTGGTAAACACATTCTAATATATGTGCTATGTTCTCACTTCAGAACATTTTCCAGCCCCAGTAGCAAAAGTACAAATACAAGCAATCAATGAACTTAGTTATAAATTCATGATATAGACAGCAATCAAGCCTATCTTCTATATTCTAATTTTATCATAACCTAGATTTTGATTAACGTGCATTATTCTATAGGTTTATAGTGACTTGATAAACACGTGAGCTCAACTAAAATATCATCGTTGATGAAAAATCTAAAATTTATTAGGTGGTGAGCTTAATATTGATGTTATCATGAAAAAAAGTAAAATTCTATTACTTTCAAAAAACATAAGATATTAAATAATAACATCAAGATATAATGCTTCATGCTCTATAAATAGTTCTTTACCAGATCAATGACATAACAGATGCTCAAAAGAAAAAAACATGGATGGCTCATTTACTGAGCAGACACACATTTAGGGCAAGATTTTATAATAAAGTGAAAAGGCAATATTTTGTTTTCTAGTGGATGTTATAGGACAGACAATAGATATTAAGGAAATATATCAAATCAGATGTTTGATTAAATTATGCTAAGAAAAAAACAGAAAGAATAACATTAACAAAAATGATTAAAGAAATTTTCTCTGAAAAGATTCAAGTATTATAAATTAGGCATTCACACAAAGAATAAAATCACTTTCCAAGCACATGGAATATTATACATAATGTGTCAAATTCACCAAAGACATTTTCACAATGATGGTATGGAAAGTAAATTTTGAGTCAAAGACTCAGAAGTAATTAAGAAAAATTATTCCAAATGAACTTGAAGAAAGACAGAAATTATGAAGGTTCTCAGGGTCATAAGACAGGTGTGATTTTATTCTAGGGATAAAGAAAGCACATATGGATTATTTTATTTTTAAGTTTGTCTGTTAAATTATTCCACTGGATGTTTCATGAAAATAGAACACTGATGAGTGGAGGCCTGTAAAAAAAAAATACATTAGTTCACTTTTGTCATGATCCAGCTACAGGATGAGGTTGGCTTTCTCATGCTGATGAGAGCAGAATGGAAAATGTACTGATGCTTGAGATCTTTACTGAACTATGAAACATGGAAGTTTGTGATAAATTAAATTAAAAAAATTAAAGGAAAATAAAAAATTAATTTTTGAAATTTTGATTTGTATAATTGTATGCATAGTAACATTTAATTCACTAGGAAATATCTGATGAGAAATTAGATTTTCTGCCTCATTAAAGTCAAAGAGAAATACTGGTAACCATTACTAAGTTTCCTTAGTATGATGGGCATTCTTCTCTCTTGTATATTTTATCTGTCTATAAAACTCATGGTTTCGAATAAGATCATCTCTGTTCTTGAAACAAGAAAATATTGATGTATAAAAAAAAGCAGTGGTAGATGTTGGATTTGAGCTTGAGAAGAGACACGTATTCACACTATCAAGGCCATACAAGGGTTTATTCAAGAGAGTTTTAGGTGTGGACAGAAGGAGAAAAGCAGGACAGGAGGAGAAGCAAAGAGTGACCAAAACCCAAAACATGGAGTCTCTTTTTAAGAGAAGGGGTGTGCATGAGTTTGCATAGTCATGTTTAGGGGCGTGGCTCCGTATAAAGTGCATCCCACTGGAGCCATGTTATCTCAACCACATAAAGTGCCAAAAATGCTTACAGTAGAGACCTTCAACACCAGGACATAGGAGGTAGAAGCATGAATGCCTCAAAGCCTAGTTTGAGTACATAGTGAGTTCAGTGTAACCCCAGGATAAAAAAAACAAATATATAAATAATGAGACAAAGGTAAACTAGACAGAATATAATAATGTGTAATTATTTTACAGAAAATTAAGGATATACTGTGCAAAATGCTGACTCCAAAAACAAATAAACAAAGAGCGAACAATCAAAAACACCAAAGTAGAGAGTAAAGTAACTATTTTAGTCAGATACAAAATGCCTGGAATCAGTAATGAAGCAATAGGATATATTAGAAAATCAAAATATATTGCAATCTAAAAATGTAAATTTGTGATATTCAAAATTGGTCAAAAATTTAGTATCCATACAAAGAGAATATAAGTGCAAAAAGAAAACTTTTAATTAACCTAAACAATTTCATTAATAAAACAATGTAAAAAGGAACATAAAACAAGAGAATAGCAAAGGCTAGCTTCTATGGGATATCCATGTATTGTAATAATGAAAAAATAAAAAATATACGGTCATCAAATTTTCAGAGCTTTGCATGTGTGACAAAGAAAGTTTATGTTCTCTAGGTAGTTTAGTATCTTTGAAAGTTCTGCGGTTTTGTTGTTGTTTGGGTTTGTTTTTGTTTTGTTTTGTTTGGTTAGGGAATAATAGTTCTGCCCAATAGGCATGATGGTATTAGGTAGAACAGTTAGGGAATGAATAGAAATTTGTAAATCACTTAAAAGGGAAGCATAATACTGAATTTCCTCTCAGGTATAAGAAATAAAAGAACAAATAGTAGATAATGTTAACAAAGGTCTACAATGATGTTTCTTTTTTATGAATCCAAAGCCTAACTTTATTTATTCTATTCTAGAACATAGCCATTTGTCTTAGTTAATGTTTATTATTACTGTGAAGAGCCACCATGACACTGGTAACCCTTATAAAGAAAATATTTAATTGAGGGTAGCTCACACAGTTTCGTATGTTCAGTCTATTATGATCCTAAAGGGAAACATGGCAGCATACAGGCAGATGTGGTTATGGAGCTGAAAGCGCTATACCTTGCATGCAAGAGGAAGTGGATTGACTGCCACACTAAGGAAAACTTGAGAAAAAGAGACCTCAAACCTTGCCACCACAGTGACACATTTCCTCCAACAATGCCACACTTCCTTACAGGATCACTTCCTTTGGGGCTATTTTCTTTCAAATCACTACAGTATTTTAAGAGTTGTTGAGCTATTTGTCAACAGAAATATTTTCAAAGTTTCAGATTGTCAATAACAAGGTTTGAACAAGAAATTTTAAACAGGCATGGAGATTACATAGAGTGTGTATATCTCTTCACATAAATTTGAAGTTTTAAAATATTCTTGACATGTGAAGCTGCCTAGAAGAACATGGAATGAAAAGTAAATAATATTTATATATTTTTTTGCTGTTTTAAGCTTTGTATTAGACATATGTAACTCACAATTTTCCCAAGTAGTGATTAGTTTGTTTATTTATCTAGCATAATTGACTTCTTAACTTAGCTGAATTTCTCATCAAGCCATAAGTTTCCTCAAGCTAGAAATCAAAGCTAGCTTGATTCTGACATAGTTCAGAACATAGGGCCAATGGCCATTTTTGTCAAGCATTCAGTCTTATCTTCTGTGCTATTAATAAATATGTAAACTCGAAGGATGGCTATCAAATATTTGCTTACTTTGCGCTAAAAATGAAAGAAATTAAGACCTATCATGGTGGGGATTATGATAGATTAAAGATGCTTACAACTGTATCTGGCAAATGGCATTAGTAACTTCTATTTTTGTGTCTTTTATGTACAATTAAAGATTGTTAATATTATTGGATAGTTCATTCTCTAATCTGGAATGTTTTCTAAATGTTTTGAAAGATTTTCATTCAATATCGAGATGTTGGTTGTGATAAAGGAGTAGTAATGCTATATTTTGGTTTAAGAGTGCCAGGCAGAAATCAGAAAATGACAATACCATTTCTTAAAAGTATAGTCAATAAAACAAATGTCTATTGATAACTGTGGTATATACCCCTGAAGGCTTAATTAGAGTAGGTCCATGAAATCCCCTAAACAGTACAAATTCCTACTAATTCTTTGGATTACCCACCAGAACTTGATGTTAGGACCATATCGCTGAACATATCACAGTTTGATCACATGATATAGTTCAACCACAGTGGTGTTGACATTGAAAGATTATTATTACAGGCTTGGTTCTTAGTGCAGAAGGGCAGTATGCAGTCTACTAAGGGAGTAAAGGCTTCAATAATGTTATCCAAATATGAGTACTGTGTTACAGTAATAACTCTTTTGCATTTTCGCATCAACTTAGAATCTTTTTTTAGAACTCTCAATTATAGATTTGGGGTTTTCAGTTGAATTTAAGGAGTCTACAAATCACAAGTAGAAAACAACAATATTTCAACATTCAATCTATGTATGTAGCATGCCTTTGCACACACTTAATGATTTGCTTTGCTTCTTCAGATTTCTGCAGTTTTCCAGATACAGACCTTATACATATTTTGTTTTTTATGTCCATGTATTTCACTTTGGGAGATATATCTAGGCAATTGAATATTATTTTATGTCTAGTAAAAATATCAGTACTGCCTAAGCATTGTGTGAAAGGAGAGATGAATAGGCAGAAAAAAGTGAATGTGGGTACAGTGATAGTGAGTATTCTATATATGGTCGACACTTGTCTACACATTATGTAAACTTGTAAAATATATGACATCAATATTAAGCCCTAATGAAATCTACTAAGTAAGAATGATCATGATGACAAACTTGATTCACTTGTGGAAAATGTAGGAGTGAGAAACTATGAATGCATGAAAGTAAAGAGAACATAAAAAATCCACCAAGCTGAACTCAAGGAGTCCTGCTGAAGAGAAAAAAGAGGGATCATATAGCAAAAGGGTCGAGATTATGAGGGGTAAATCGACAGAAACAACTGAACCAGGCTAGTTAGAAATCATGGACTTTGAAGAACAGCTGTGGAACCTGCATAGGACTGATCTAGGTCCTCTGTTTAAAGGAGAAAGTTTTCTAGCTTGGTTTAATAAGGGGACTCCCTTATCAATAAGATAGAGATTTCTCCCTGGTACAGGAGCCCACCTTTTGCAGTCTATGGTGGGTCACCTTGAACAGTTTTTAGGTACGAATTAGGTCCTGGACCTACCTTAATTAAATGTTCCAAGCTTTCCTGATTCCACATGGGAGGCCTTATCTCTTCAAAGTAGAAGATGGAGGGTGTGTCTTAGGAAAAGATTGGGAGTTAAAAGAAGGGATGAGAGGGAGATCTGAGGTTGGTATGTAAAATAAATAAAAATTCTTAAATAAACCTAATTTTTTTTAAAAAAAAAAAAACATACATAAGTGTTCCTAGAAATTCCATCAGGAACCTCCGATAGCTGAAAAAATGCATTCAGCAAAGTGGCTGATACAAGATTAACCCAGAAAAGTAATTAGTAGCCCTTCTGTACACAAATGACAAAGGAGACTAGCACAAAATCAGTAAAAAAACACCTTTCTCGATAGCTTCAATAATATACCTTGGGGTAACTCTAACCAAGCAAGAGAAAAACTTATGTGACAATTTCAAGTCTTTGAAAGAAAAACTAAAAGAAGACATAAGAAGATGGAAAGATCTCCTGTGCTCATGGATTGGTGAGCATTAAAAATTGGCCATCCTAAGAAAAGTAGCCTACAGATTAAATGGACTCTCCATCAAAATTCCAACACAATCTTTTATAGATTTTTAAATGACTATTTTCAATTTTACATGGAAAAACAAAACCCCTCCCAAAAATAAAAACATCCTAAACAATTAAAAAGTTCTGGACGTACCATAATGCAAATGTCAAGCTCCATTATAGAGATATAGTAATTAAAAACCACATGATATCAGCATAAAAACTGAATCTTTATCAAGAAAAATCTGACATAGAAGACACAGAAAAAAATCCCCACAACTCTGGACTTCTGATGTTTGATAAATGAACCAGAAATACAAAGGTTCTTGTCAAACTTAATGTCTGCATGTAGAAGAATGCAAACAGATCCATATTTGCCTCTATTTACAAATCTCAATTCCAAGTGGATGAAAGACTTCAACATAAAACCAGACACACAAAATCTGATAAAACAGAAAGTGGATGAATAGCCTTTAACACATTGGCACAAGAGACTGCTTTTTGAAGCAATCACTGATAGTGTAGACACTAAGTTCAACAATTCATAAATTGGACCTCATGAAACTGAAAGGCTTCTGTAACGAAAGGGACATTCTGAATCAGAGAAAGATGGAGCCTACAGAATGGGAAAATAACTTTTCCTGTTTCAAATCCAATGAAGGTCTAATATTCAAATTATATAATGAAGTCAAGAAACTAGACACTCAAACACCAAATAATCCAATAAACATTGTGATATAGTTCTGTTACACATGGTTTATGATCTTGTCTGGACCAGAGGCCCTGACTACCCATGATATTTATATTGCTTTTATCCTCTTTGTCCTATGTGTCATACACATTGCTTGCTAACTCTTTGATCTTAATTCAGCCCATTTCCATTAATCTATCTGGCCACAAGGCCCAGCCTGTGGCTCACGTGGGTTCCTTACATGTTTCTTTTTTGACAGCTGGATTGAGTCTGTCTGACTCCTTCTTCCTTCTACCTATCTCTGATTTCTTGCTTAGTGCTATGGTGCTTGCTGCAGACCAAAACACTTTCTTTATTTATGGAATGATATACACAGCATACAGACAGACATTCTTACTTCATATTTCTATACTGAATTTTCAGTAGAGGAATCTCAAATGGCTGAGAAACACTTCAATAAATGTTCAACATTCTTAGCCAACAGGAAATTGCAAATCAAAATTACTTAGAGATTCTGTTTTATACCCGTCAAAATAGCTAAGATGAGAAACAAAACAGACAGCTCATTCTAGTGAAGATGAAGAGCAAAGAGAACACTCCCCTACTGCTGGTGGAATAGCAAACTTGCACAAATACTACTGACTCCACAGGATGGTTCTTCAAACAATTAGGAATCAAGACTACCTCAAGTCCATGCTATACCTCTTACCCATTTCAAAGAATATTCCATCCTACTACACAAACGCTTGTTTAACCATGTTTATTGCATTTATAATAACCAGGAATTTGAAAAAATATAGATATCCTCAACTGAAGAATGTATAAAGAAATGTGACATATTTACACAGTGCTATATTACTCTGCATTAAAAAAAAACAGGCATGAAACTTGCAAGCAAATAAATACAAGTAGAAGAAAAGTACCTCAAGTAAGGTAGTCCAGACCCAGAAAGACAAATATGGAATGCACTTGTAAGTGGATATTAGCTATTAAGTAAATGATACTCAAGCTACAATCTACAGACTAAGAGATGTTAGTGAAAACGGGTCACTCTGGTGGAACATGTGGATCACTCTGGGAAGGGGAAATAGAACAAATATTGGAGATGGACTGAAGGCAGGTGGGGATAGGAGCAGAAGTGGTTAGATGTGGGGTATGGAAGAAGGAAGAATGTGAGCAAAGATATCAAAAGTTGAGGAGTATTTAGGAGGTGGCATGAACACCCACTACACATGAAGCTTCTTGGAATCTATGAAGTGCCCCTAGTGAAGCTTACTAGTATTATTGAATATTAAGTCATTTTTATTATTTTTTTTATTTATTTTACATATCAACCAAGTTTCCTCTCCTTCCTCTTCTCCCATTGTCTCTCCCTACCTCTCCCAATCACTCCTCAAAAAGCCTAATGCCTCTCATCAGAGTCAACAAAGCATGGCATATCAAGTTGAAGTAAGACTAAGCTCTTCCCCTTGCAGAAAGGATGAGTGAGGCATCCCACCATAGGAACAGACCCCAATAAGCCAGCTTATGCTCCAGAGATAGATGCTGCTACCACTGCTCGGAGCCGAGCAAACAGGTCAAGCTACAGTGCTATTAACCACATGCAGAGGGCCTAGTTCAGTCACATGTTGGCTCTCTAATTGTTAGTCTAGTGTCCATGAACTCTCACAAGTTCAGGCCATTTACCTCTGAGGATTTCCTCTTCATTATTTTGACTCATTTTGCTCATAGAATTCCACATTTCTCTCTTCAATTGGACCTTTGGAGGCCCAGTTCTTGGCTGTGAATCTCTACTCTCATCAATTTCTAAAAGAAAGTTCTATGATGACAATTAAGGTAGCTTCTAATCTGATTTCAGAAGGCCACTTAAGGAACCTTCTCCAGTTTTCCTAGGTGCCTTAGCTGGGGTCATCCTTGTGAATTCCTGTGAGTTTTCCTGGCATCAGGTTTATTCATACCCCTGTAATGTCCCCTTCTTAAACTGAACATCTTTTGTAGCCAGACAAGGCTATCAAAAGTGGAACTGGGTTATATTCAGTTGAGATTTCAAGGAGTCCCATGGAGATTTCTAAACAACTCAGGCTGATGCCAGGAAATAGGATTGCATCCTGAAACTTGACAAATGACCCCATTACTGAGGACAGCACCTACAAAGCTCACTGAATATGGAGAGTTCAAGTTGGTGCTGAAGTCTTTAGTTCTACATTCCAGTCTTTTTGATATGAAAAGGTACTCTACAGGCTACAGAAAGAAAATAAGAGAACAACAAACCACCTGCAAAACTGTCAGTCTACAATGTGTCTTCCTGCATGATGTATGAAAATAATAGTGGCACAGAATTTGTGGGAGTGGTCAATCAATGTCTGGCTTAACTTGAGGCCCATGCCATTGGCGAGAACCCATGTTTAACATTTCCTAGGTGGCCAGGATCCAGAAACTGAATAGGCCAGAAATATAAAGTAGAACACAACCTGACTGGCTGTGTGTGTGTGTGTGTGTGTGTGTTAGTGTGTGTATGTGTGTGTGTGTGTGTGTGTGTGTGTAATGAAATTATTCCTAATGGTAGTCTGCTATACTCCTAGATTTGTGTCTTGTCCAGTTATAATTACATAGGCTTCCTTCTGCAGCAGATGGGAGCAGGTGCAAAGACCCACAGCCAGATCATACATTATGTAAAGAAAGAACTATAAATTGAAAGTCTCCATTGGATTCTTATTGGCAGATGTCAAGAAAAGCCATGGAATAGGAGGATGAAATCCTGTAGGAGTCAGAGGGGGGAGGAGGACTTCAAATAAATATGGCCCACTGAGTCAAATAAGCAGAGCTCATATGGACTCACAGAGATTGAAGCACAAACATGAAGCTTGCAAGGGTTTCCACTAGTCCCTCTGTGTACATTCCATGACTATTAGCTTGGAGCTTTTGTGGACTCCTACCAGTAAGAGCCAGTGGATGTCTGACTCTTATGCCTGCTCTTGGGACTTTTTTCCTCCTATTGGGTTGACTTATGCAGCCTTGATCTGAGGATTTGTGCTTTGTGTCTTATTTTGCCATGTTTAGTTATTTTCTCTTGGAGGCTTTCTGCTTTCTAAAAGAAAATGGAGAAGAAATGGATCTTGTAACCAGAATTTTTCTGTCATTCACAGGCCCAAGGAAGGAAGAAATCTCTCCTACACTTTATATAGTGCAGCTTATATAATAATCACTCAGAGTCTTATGTTAATTACAAACTTTTCAGCCTATGGTTCAGGCTTATTAATAACTAGTTCTAATAACTTGGCCCAACCCATTTCTAGTCATCTGTATTTTGCCACATCATGGTTCTGTGGGTGGTGTTACATCTTTCATTATATCTTGCTCCCCCAGCAGCTAATACAATCTGACTGACTCTGGCTGTTTTTTCTCTCTCTCTCTCTCTCTCTCTCTCTCTCTCTCTCTCTCTCTCTCTCTCTCTCTCTCTCTCTCCCTCTCTCTCTCATTGGATTTTCTGCCAGGCTATAAACTATTTATAGGCTAGAAAAGATTCTTATATTTATGGTTGTGAGCCTAGCCTTTAACGGCTGAGCCATCTCTCCAGATCCCACGCCACCTAGAGGAACACCTGACTCACTCTTGAGGGAGAGGGGAAAGAACTGGATTTGGCCAGAGGTGGAGACTGACCTAAGCATTAATGGGTCAGTGGGACCATAGGACTGTTTGCTCCCTGCCCAGGGAGGGGATGGGGAGTTGCAGAGGAAAAAAAAAAAGTGACCAGATGTGTTGGGAGGGGGAGGAG
>PVIH01017865.1:0-20564 GCA_004025045.1 Sigmodon hispidus | reverse complement strand
TTCTTTATTAATCAATAAAAGCAACATATATTCACAGCATACGGAAAGACATCGCACACCAGGATCTGGGATGGGAAGAGTAGGTGGAAAGAGTAGAGCAAGGGGAAACCATGGTCAGGATGTATTGTATAAAAGAAGAATCTACATTTCTATAATAAAAATCCTGTATTTTTATTTTAATTTTCTATGAACTTAAAAGGATTCAGATAGTTTTAATAACAACTATTAAAAAGGATATAAAGAAATACTGCTATGGTTTGAATGTATATGTCTTTTTAAGATTCATGAGAGAACTTCAACACAAAGGCCATGGTAATAGGATGCTTGGCCTTTGGGAGGTGATTATGCTGAGCACTCTGCCCTCAAGAATGGGACAAGTGCCCTTATAAAAAGGGCACTAGGGAGCGAGTTTATCCCTTTTCATCTCTTCCCTCCAGAGTATATAACTAGATAGTGCCATTTTGGAAATATAAAGCAAGACTGTGTCAGGTGTTGTGAGTTAAAACACACTAATGTTGGATTTCTCGGCCTCTAAAACCATGAGAGATAGATCTCTATTGTTTTATACATATGAAACCGAAGATACTCTGTAATAGAAGGCTAAATTGCCTGATATGCAGCAGCTGTTTTGCTCTTCACAAGATTTTTGTAAACTCTCTATGATGAAGTTTTTAACTATCTAGTGTATAGATTGAAAGAACATATACCTCACAAATTTAGTGATTTTGAAAAAGTTAAACAGATAAAGTACACAACATTGGACCTTGCTAATAGTGATCAAAATGATATTCATTAATTATTATCAGTATACTATACTTGTGAAAATCATAATGTTTTAAAGTAGAAGCTTTTATAAATTAGGAACTAAGAACATATCTCAGTTTATATAGTACTTGCAGAATGGACTGGGTTGAAAATTTGCATAAATTTGAATTGCTACTGCCTATCAGACCTTATGATGTGGGGGAAGAAGGATCATAAAATGAAGCATATTCTCAGCTATATATCAAGTTTTGTGCTAGCATAAGACACAGGAGATATCATTTTAGAATAAAGTAAAATTATTATTAAAACAAATTAACTAATAGTTTTTACACTTCATGAAAATTGCAAGTAATCTGAAAGATTACTGAATTGATATTTTTGAAGAATTTACAATATTTTATAATTTGGTTAGTGGCTGTCTCACACTGTATTATCTAGTAAATGATTATTAGTTACTAACATTATAACTAAAGCATATAAATATTTACTTAAATGGATCAATAATATTCTTAATAGAAGTAGAACTCTGCAAAAGAGTAATTCTATTATTAAAGATTTATTAGTTTTAATGTGTGTGTTAGCTCGTGTGTGTGTTTGTATCTGTGTTTATGTATGTGACTGTGTGTGTTTGCCTGTTAATGTATGTTTCCTCAGAGGCCAGAGGAGCTCAGTATGCCTGGAGTTAAACTAGAGGGGATTTAGCCATCTGATGAAGAGAGTCAAACTTAGCTCTTCTGGTGAGCACTTTGTGCTCTTCACTTCTACCCCGCCTTTCTAGATCCCACTCCAGTTTTAGTATTATTTTACTTTAGGTGTATAATATTTTCCCCGCAAGTTTAGATATTTACCACATGTATGCCTGTTGCCCTTAGAAGCAAGAAGAAGTTGACAGATGATCTATAACTATACTTCTTTTTTTCTTCTTCTTTATTTTGTATTTATCAAAAAAAAAAACAGTAAAAAGAATTTTAAAAATGCCGAAGAGTTAACAATAACTATACAGAGGATAATAATCATAAGCATGGCTTATCAAGGGTGGAAATGTAAATAAGATTACTACACATATATTTTCTTTGTGTTCAGCTTTCCCTCTGAATTTTTTAACTATACTTAATGGTGATTTAAAGTTACTATTTAGATTCTGGGGCTCTTTGATAGAACAACAAGTCTCTTAATCAGTGAGCTATCTCTCCAGCTCCCAAAGTTATATTAAAAGAAATATATGTATATGATAAGAATTATATATAAAATGAGACAACAGATGGCTACACATTTGTACCATCTGAAGAATTCTGAAGATTAAACAACTCAGCAAAATAAGATACATTATTATTTTGTATATAATACAAAAAAAGAAGAAAGAGAGAGAGGGAAGGGAAGGAGGGTACAGGAGGAAGGGAGGAAGTGAGGAAGGAAGGGGATCTTTTCATAACACATTTCTTTCTATTGACCAATATGATCAATCATCTGCAATTTTCAGCAGCTGTGAGTGCCTATAAATTTTATATTGGCAGCTTCTGAAGACTTATTTTCTATTAATGGCCTTAAAATGAATAAAGTATTTAATAAGTATTTGACACATTCTTAAAGAAATATAGTTAGTCATTTATATTTCCTGACTCTTTCCAAAAGGAAGAGCTTGTCAGAACTTTGGATTTATTCTCTTTGCTTTTAAAGCAATGTGATTGTCTTTTACACATAAGACAATATTGCTCAAAGTCAAAGAAACTTTCTCCCTTGTGCCTTGATGCATTTAAGATGGCACTACTTAGCCTCATCTTGCCACCACTGATGATTGTCTGCACTCCACCTCTTGTATTTCGTATTTGTAAATCATTGATTAGCTTTACCCCCTCTTTGTATAATGTGAATGTCTTTACATGTATAGGGCCTTATGTTTTGGTATAATGTAGAGAATATTCATTTTTGAACATTCAGATGTATTTAATATTTTCTCTATTTTTTAGTTCATTTTTTCTCATTTTAAAATAGGACGTTAAAATTCAAGATGTCTTGTAACAGTTCCTTCTGTAATTAAGAGACAGACGTGTGTCTGGATGCTTGAGTGGAGGAAAAAAAATTCAGGAAACAGCTGTCGCTCAGAAAGGAGTGGGTCCGTTCTGCTCATGTTGTTGAATATGATTTCCTGTGAGTATGGTAAGGCATTAATGGCTTGTCTAAGAACCAAACAGAAAGTGATTTCTCTGAACCACAAGAGCACATTTGGAATATACAAAAGAAGCCCAAATACATATGTATTAAAAGCAGAGCATATGTCATAGCATTAAAATGCATGTAGCAATTTTATTTATTGATCAATATAAAATTGAAAACATTATAAGAGTACTAAAAATACCATTTTTGATTTTCATAGTTTGAACCTGATGTTTCAAACTTTGCTGTACAAACTAAGTTTCACATCAGTTTCTTTGCTTGTTAGACTTAATGAGGAAATAAAACATAAACTCAAATAATTTACTTACTGCTAAGAACCTGATAGGTAATTTAGTTGTGATGCATATGTAAATTTTACAATACATATCAATAATGTTTTAACCTACAGATTTCTGAGGAGAAGGCATTTGGCTAAGCCTTCCTTAACTCTACATATAGGAGACACTCAATGATGTGGGTGGAATTCTGATTGTGGGACTAATAAGACTGTGACTTCAGCACTGATGCACACTGTGAAAAAGTATATTTTAAAACTTATGCCAGTGCTTTCCCCAATGCTAGATAATCCTTTTGAGGATCTAGGGACTGAAGAATAAAGAATGGAAAGAAAGATTTAAATCCAATTGAGTGCATGGAGTTTGTCTGCAAAAGGGCAGATAAGGCATATGGATGCTCCAGTGAGATCAAATGGCTTAAGGACTGTTTGATGACTGTTTCTGCATTACCCATGGCTGCTATCACTTTGAATTATTACACTATGAAATACTCATCTGAAAGCTGCAGAGAGAGAGTGACATAGAGAAAAGAAACATCTTTGCCTTGTCTAAACTTTGTGGAAATGCTGTCGCACATGGAGGAGGCTTGTCGCCTCTCATTTATGTGAACAGGATCTAAGTCATTCTTTCAGTTCACTGCTTCCCACTATAGGGACCACAGCTTTTGCTTCGTCCATGACTCCATTGTCAGATAAAATTTCTATAAAATGTTTCAAATATATATTTTATGGATTTGTGCATACCACCCTTTCTCATTTGTTCTACCGAATATTAATTTTTGGCACACACTTACATAGACTCCCATCTCCTCCACCACCAAACTAACCAAACTCAAGAATAGCATTGTCAGTAACATTCTTATTAAATTGCAATACATCAGTTAACACTAACCAATGTTAATGTGGAAACTGACTCCTGAGAACTTTACAATCAACACCTTTAGCAATGTTTGTGGGCTCTAATATGCTCCTTTTTGGATTTCAGAGCCTTACCATTTTATAAAACATATAAATTACATTTCTAATACCATTATGTTATTAATGGTGAATATCACACAAATATACACTTGTATTCCTTTCTGTAATCCAATTTTCTGTTAAATCTGGTTGATTAAAAAAATACTAGTGTAAAACCGAAGGTAGAGTTTAAAACCTAGAAATCAAGGAGTCCTTTATATGATAGAGAGTTTGAGGGACTAGATTTTGAACAATCAGTTGCTACCAAAGACACTCTGGCTGAATAAAATTCAATTTCTCTGTCTCTCAGACTTAAAGAATGAAAGGATGGGTTCCAGAAAGGAATGATAGGTGGGGGAGGGTTCTTAAAAAAAGATATCAGCAGAGTTCCTATACAGAAGAATCCAATTTTAGTTTTTTGTTTGTTTTTCATTTGTTGAATGTGTACTTTAGAATGTGGATAACTAAGACTTGGAATTATTATTTCTTTCTTAAAGTTAATGTCTTGTGAGAAAAACACTACAAAATTTAAATAGTTGTTATAGATGAAAAATACTAATTGGTTTGACAAATTGCTAGAGTGTATGACAAAATGCATTCCATTTAAACCCAGTAATAGTTGAATCTTTTGCTTTGTTTATGTTTTTGCATTTATTTATTTCCTTTATTGTTCTGAATATAAATCTAACAATTCAGTTAATGCTTCACTTAAGCTGTTTGTTCAAGCCAGGAGGCACCAGAAGTCATCAGAAGGAAAAAGCACTGCTTCTAATGGTCTGAAAGAAGTTTATGCTATCAAATTCTTAATAGATAGTTGTGCAGCCGTAGGCATGATCAGCACTACTGGTGGGTACTCTCTGAGGATTCCCCTGAGGTTTCAGCAAATGGGATAAATGGGCAATGGAGAAGGAAGTGAGTTGGAAAAGTGTCTGACTGACTTAATAAATACTAAAAGTGAAAGATGGACATGATTTATTGTCTAAGAATAAGTCTGTAAAATAAGCAACACATACATAGGCATAGTTAGATTTTTGTACTCTTACTCATATCCACATATGCACAACAGAATATTCCTTCTAATTCACATTTTTCAAGCTGTCATGAGATTTATTTTGACAGTAAGTTAACTTACCTTGACTTCAAGTTTAGTTAAAGAATGCCTTACATTATCCAGAGTATAATTTGTCTCTATGTCTGTTGCAATAAGAGACTACATCTCTGGGCTTTCACAGTCAACCAAAGAAAGAACTCAGCCTAAGGGTTCTCAAGCAAAAATTGCTTTCACTTAGAACTATTTATCAATGTGCTTACTTCACTTTTCCTACTTCTTTTTCTCCTATGTCTTAACTTTTGTAATGTAAATAGCTTTTAACATCCCTTGTGAAACCAAGTGGTCCAAATTTGATGGACCATTATGATGACCTGGAGCTTTGTGTCATTCAATTATTGTTTTGGAATAGTCAGTATTTACTGAACAACTGTGATGCTAAATATTTAATACCTAGGATTTAATTTAATTTTTATAAATAAATCTATGAAGGTAGTAGGCATGGTTCCTTTCTTGTGCTTGAAGAAATAAAAACCCACAATAGCCTAGGTGTGGTGGCATATGCCTTTAATCCCAGCACTCAGGAGACAGAAACAACCTGGAGAGTTTGGGGACAACCTGGTGAACAAAAAGAGTTTCAGAACCTCCAGGGTTGTTATACAGAGAAAATTTGTCTCAAAAATAACAAAACAAAATGAAAAATAAAAAGGAAAGCCCACAAAAGGCACTAATAATAATAATAATAATAATAATAATAATAATAATAATACAAATTTCACTAAAATACTTTTATGGGATCAAAACATTCTAATACTCAAGAATTTAGTTCCAGGTAGTAGTCTTCTTTTTATTCTTACAATGTCCTTTAACTTTTAGATAAACTCAGGTCCTTAGGTGACAATAGAGGAAATTAGGCCACCATTAAGTATGTTCTTTTTTTTGGCTCTAGGTATTATTATAAAGTTAGTATTTACTCTTGCTGTTTCCTTAGTTTTTGAGATAGGATCTCTTATGCAGCTAAAACTTGCTTAGTACTCATTATTTAGCCAGAACTGACATTACATTTATAGCAACCTTCTTGCTTCAATCTCTTGAGTGCTGGGATTATTGGCATGCACAACTATCCAAGGGCAAAAGTTCTTATATATGTTTACTCAGTTCAGTTGTGCCAGCTGCCTTCATGTGTATAGGTTTGTTAATAAGTTTACTTGTTTGCATTTGTGATCTATATCTGAGGAGCCTAAGATGAGCAGTTGCCCATGCTCAGAATTCTAATTTCAGGATACTCAACTTAATGAAGATAGTATTTCTGCACATTTTCTTCCTTCTATTCAATATTTTCTATATCTTAATGGTATATCTAGTTTGCTTTGCTAACACAACAAACAAGCAAGGCATTCTCTTCAGTAAAAAAAAAAAGATGGAATTTATAACCATAAATTCTCTAGAGGAAAACTAGCACACGGCAAACAAAAATATCCAAAACACAAGGTTAAAAATAGAAATCCAAATATCACTTCTCACAAGAAAATATGATGTCTCCTAATTATCTATGTATAGAGGCCTTGTAAGTTATGACTGTATTGAATTTAAAAAAAAATCTTATCTGGGTCATAACAATCCTCTCATCTGGATACTTGAAAGTAATATTTTCTTAGAGCTAAATTGGCAAGAAAACAATGGAAGACTGTTCAACAAGATGCAGTATTGAAGTGCTGATTGGCCTAGGACCCAGGCATATAACTTGCTTACTCCTTCATCTGAACTCAAGCCATCTTCTCTAGCCATGTGGCCCTGTACCTTTTATCAGAGCAGCTTTTCAGCTTCTTTCCTCTGTGTTGTCTCCTGGAATTTCTACAGTGTCTGTGTGGCATCTGTCTGTGGTGTCTGTTCTGCTCTGAGATTTTCCCAGTCTGGTAGCTCCACCCACACTTCAGCCAATCAGCTTTTTATAAAACCCATAGGCAGGACAATTATTTAAAATGTCACAAATAATCCTACCACAGACTTCACCCAGTAATGCATTAGCAATTGTTATAGATGTAAAATAAACATGAAGCAAATATAAACAAATATGAATAGTTTTGAAAAGAAGTACCCTGGATGGATGTTAGCATGTGGAAATGGCATGCTTTCTATCATAGTATAAGCAACACTTGGTTGCAGTCAAATACACTGCTTTCATGAGCCTGTGCTTTCATTCTGCTAAATCTTAATTACCAATTACATCAAAACAATCAAATAATCCTATCAATATAGCCCTAAATGCCATAGTGGGATAATTTTAAATAGAATGAGATATAAATTGATCACATAGTTCTTTTTAAATAATCAAAGAATTATTCTTTTTTTTCTTTTTTAAAAGGTTGTTTATTTATTATGTACACAATGTTCTACTGTGAGATGATCTTTCTGTACACTGTGAATATGTGTTACCAACATTGATAAAATGAAGCTTGTTTTGGCCTCTGACAGGACAGCTTACAGCCAGGTGGAAACCCAAGCAGAGAGACAGAGAGAAGAAGGGCAGAATCTGGGAGACACAATCCAGCCACCAAGAAACAAGTGTGACTGTACTCAAAGATGATCAGCCATGTGGCAATACATAGATTAATAGAAAGTGGGTTTATTTAAGATGCAAGATCTAGTTAATAATGAGCCTGAGCCATAGACCAGTTTGTACTTAATATATACCCCTGAATAATTATTTTACAAGTAGCTGCAGGACCGCAGGTGGGAGAGATTGTTCAGACTGTGGGGCTAGGCAGGAACAAGAAATTTCCCACTAAAATGTTCTGTCTGCATGCATGCCTGCTCATCAGAAGAGGGCCCCAGATCTTATTACAAATGGTTGTGAGCCACCATGTAGTTGCTGGGAATTGAACTCAGGACCTCTGGAAGAGCAGCCAGTGCTCTTAACCTCTCAGCCATCTCTACAGCCTCCAGAAAAAAATTATTTCTAAACAATTCACCTGTCACAGAAAATATCAGAGAGAAAATGGCAAATACTTACAATTTTGAAATTTTTACTTTGAGGCAAAGCTAAAATATAAGAAAACTGAACTAAAGCTCAATGAGCACATAAAAAAATTCACAGCATTAAATGTTTACATCTAATGTAAAAGGAAAAGGAGGAAGGTATAGAGTAAGTTACCCAAGTTTTCACTTTAATAAACTAGAAAAAGATGAGTAAAGTAAACTCAAAGTGATCAGAAGAACATGATAAAGATAAAAATAGAAATCAACAATAGGAAACATAAAAACAAGAAAAATTCGATTAGTTTTTAAGTAGTTAAAAATGTCAAGAAAAAAATAACTATCTGAAGTCATTATGGAAAAAGAAAAAAAAAACAAAAAACACATCCCTGAGGATAGCCTTGATGGTACAAGAAGGTTCCCGATGAAGAGGGAAGCTACCAGTTGCCCCACCCAACTATGATGCCTCTGAACTTCAATAACAACCAGCGTGGCATATGTACCTTGGCATTGACAAACAGCTCTCTACTTGGACGATTTTTCCTGGTCTCAGCATTCCTTGGCTGACCCTAGTTCTTTGTCTAGGGTTGAGGTCCTAGTCAGCAAGCCTGGGATGAATGTGGGATGTGTTGGCTCACACTTGTACTCAGTGTTCAGGAGGCTACTGGAAAAGGAGCATGGTAAGTTTGAGGCCAGCCTGGGCTATGTAATAAACTGAAGCTAGTCTAGCTTACAGAGTGAGATACTGTCTCAAAAAACTAAACCAAACAAACAACAAAAACCAGTATTCAGAAAATCTCTGCTGATTTCTTTATCTTAATGTTTACTGTTCTGGATAACCATGCTTGTTATTATTAATTGTCATTATTAATTATGTATTATTATACTATTACTTATTATTATTAATGATGTATGCATATTCCTTATTTTCCCCTCTCTTGGGACTCATGCTTGGTGGTTTGCTGAGTTAGACATGATGGATTCTCTCTTAATTCCATTTTGTTCATCTATTGCTCTGTACTCTGTTGACCGAGACTGCCTTTCTTTCTCCATATGAAGTGTCTTTGGCTATAGCACTGGTTGGTGGTCATGAAATGCCTTAATTTGTGCTTGTCTTGACATTTCTCTTTTCCTTTATTGATTAGAAAACGTGACTTGGATGACTATAGTAAATTTTGGTTGATGGCCATTTATTTTCAGGGCATTAAGAAATAAGTTCTTGTTTTTATGACTTTGGAGGCTTCTGCTCAGAAGTACAATGTTGTTCTGGTGGATTTGCTTTTGTGAGCTGGAATTTTTCTCGTTTTAAAAGAAGTGTAGAGGAAGACATAGTTTACTTAATCACACCTTTTTCCCTCTCATTTCCTCATTTGTGTGTGTGTGTGTGTGTGTGTGTGTGTGTGTGTGTGTGTGTGTGTGTGCTTTCTCAAAGAAATAAGCAAGCAAGCTACATCATGTCAGGATCAGCACAGCCTGGTTTTTGAAGCTGGTCTGAAGATGGTTTCCAATGAGATGCTCTGTTGAAGAAACAATGCCTTTGTCTCAGCAGCAGGGCTAAATGGTATTTGTTTCCAGATGTGTTCTAGGAACACAGGAGAGGTCATGCAGCTGTACATTATTCATGAAGTGGCTGAAACCATGGAGACAGCAAGCAGAGGAAGTGGCCAAGATCATGCATGGATACAGACATGATGCATTTTTCTTTTCTTTTTTTTTTTGTGGAAAACACTGTCTCCATTTTCATGGGTGGACTCCAGCTTCAAGCCATAATCTGTCTTCTAAAGTCTAAGTATTTTACTTTATTATATCAATATTTTCTTTGGTGCTCATAGGGCAAATGCCAGGGTGTTATGTGGTTGATTAACAACAGCTAGAATCTTATTTCCAATACTTAATCTTGATCTCTCCTTTGATCTTCTTTAGTATGCATTTTCATTATAATAGTCAGTATGAAAAGCAGTAATTATATCAGAAGTATGTTTTCTTCTGAGTTTATCTCTATAAACAAAGAAGAATCATTCAATAAAACTTTCCTCTTTTTTTACTAATATCATCATTAATTATTACCTTTATTGTTGGTGTTGTGGTTAGCATGGGTTAGTGGTTTGTTAGGCTAAGCATTTCTGGCCTATTCTACTTGACAACTATTAATCTTTTCTCTTAGTATTCATTGCAACAGAAATGATCTTTTGAGAGCCAGTAAGATTAGTCAGCATGTAAAGACATTTGATGCTGAACCTGAAATCTTGTGTTTGATGCCTTAGACATCTATGGTTGAAGGAGATAATTGACTCCCTAAAGTTTTTCTGTGACTTCCATATAAACATCGTAGCATTTATTTGCACACATGAAACAACAAATAAACACTGTGATAATAAAAATGTCCTCTCCAGCTTTTATAAATACTGTCATTAATTCATCTCTACCCTCTAGTCGGTTTCTCATTGGTCAATTGTTTCAGAAGGAAAAGGAACAACATTTTTAACATTGTGAATTGGTTTTCTAGAGCTTCCTTAACTAAACTCAAAGAACATTAAGAACAAAACTTTTTTTTTTTTTTTTTTTTTTTTTTTTTTACGTTATAAGCATAGTCACACTCCTGTTTCCTCCTGCCCCTGGTATTTGGTTTGTGCTCTTCACAGTCCTATTCATATAGATGCATCACTCAGTCTTCCATTCACACAGGCATTCTTGCTGTCTCTGATTTTACATGACTGTCTTCTTTGAGGTCATCAACAATGAGATTAAGGGTGGAGCCTACTCTATAAGAATACATCATTATTAAGTACAATTATAATAGCTATTTTCAAATAAGGTCACAACTGAGGACTTATGGTTTGAAACTCACTGCACCATTTGGGAAAATCTCATGACATTTAATTTCTGCAGGACCTGTTTATTTGTTTCTCATTATTCTAATCATGAAGATTTTTTTAATGAATTTATGATTTTGTATCCTCTTCTGCTTCAGGATCTTTTATAAACCATGGATTTTGGTTGGAACATGCTTAAGAGCCTATCTTTAGGAGACTTCTTAGATAAGATTTATTTCATACAATGAAATAAATTGTTAACTTGGTCATATCATCTTTAATAAGTCTAAAATAGAAACTCTTGTCAAAGTGACCTGTAGGCTGTGGATTCATAATATCCTGAGAAAGCTTACTTTTTCATCACACTTAATCATATTTTTTTCATGGCTGTCTCTTTAACTAACCTGGTTATATGTGGCTTTTTGTATAGGTAGCTGCTAAATCAGTGTAGCAGATCTTGAACTACTATATTCTAAGCAACTATGCAAGCAAATAAAATGCTCATCCTTTTCCCATTATGAAATAATGGGAAGTAAATTAAATAAACACCAGGAAAAGTATGGAGAATATTGGAGTATTACTACCTTAAGTGTAAAATGATACTCATACTATGATTTAAAAAAAGGATGGTAATGTATCAATAAGCTAAAAATACTAATTTAATTAACTACTAAACTAAATGTGTTTCTAAATATTTTTCTCAATGAGTTACAAACAGATGTGTAAATGCTACTTCCAAGACCAGGTTCAAAGCAACATTATTGAAAATCACCAGAAGCTAAAACAAAATTTAAATGTCCTGAGATGGATTAAAGAGATAATGCTGGATTTAAAATATCTCTAAAATAAAGGAAATCAGAAAACAACTCAAATCACACATTGAAAGCTTAAGATAAAGAAATGAAAAAACATATTTAAGATTCATCTCCATAAATAATTGTTGCTTTTCGGATAAGGATGAGATTAAACTACACCTATTTGGTCAGTGAGGGAAAAGAAATGGCCAAATTAAAGAAAGAGTTTTA
Source organism: Sigmodon hispidus (assembly GCA_004025045.1). Lineage (NCBI taxonomy): Eukaryota > Metazoa > Chordata > Mammalia > Rodentia > Cricetidae > Sigmodon > Sigmodon hispidus. The sequence continues at coordinate 8,531 of PVIH01017865.1, read as the reverse complement.
AATTCAGGATGCATATTTTTGTTTGTTTTGTAGTATACAGCAGTTTATCAAGCCTTGGGAAGCTTGAGAAGACTCTTATGTTTAGTAACTGATACTTTTTAGTAGGAAAGGGTAGTCAATGTATTCTCTATTTTAGCATATCATAGTAATGTTGTAATTCTAAAAAATAAATGACTCAATGAAAAGTTTACTAGAAAGTGCTGCCTTTGCAGTTAGGAGTCATCTGTCTTGTTCTCCATTTTTAAATGACAGCTAAGTTCATTTAGAATCACTGTGTAGGTGTTAGAGTTTCTTCCTAATCCTGGAAGTTTGTGATATTGTGACAATACTTTTGTCATGTATACAAAATGTTATGCAAAGCATGACTTTATACATTTTAAAAGTTGATTTGCTCAGAAGCCCTGTACCCATTGGTCAGTTTCACTGGAAAAATGTCAACTATTCCATTTATATGCATTAGAAGACACAGTCATAGTTAGCAAATGTATTAGCTATTTTTCTATTTCAGAGATAAAACACCATAGTCAATGGTATGTATAGAGGAAAGAGCTGGGGCTTACAGATCCAGAGGAACAAAAAATATAAGCCATCATCATGGTAAGGAAATATGGCAGCAAGCTTCTGGCATAGAGCTGGAAATGAAAGCTGAAACAACACACCTTGAACTATAAATATATAGCAGAGAAACTGAGCTGAAAATGGCTTGAGCCTTTAAACTCCTCAAGCCTACATCTAGTAACAAACTTCTTTCACTAAGGACACCCCTTTTAAACCTAACAAGCAGAGTCAGTAATTAAGAACAACACATTTATATACGTGAATATATGAGTTAAACCTTCAAACACAGTAAATAATTACTTTTCTTGATGTTGCAACCTAATGCCTGACAAAAGACCTTTGAATAGAAATACTTATTTTGGCTTACAGTTAAAGATACTGTCCATCATGATAGAGAAGTTATGGTAGGAGGTCATTGAATAGGTTAATCAAATAGCATCTGGGGTCAGGAAACAGAGATTGATAGTTCTGAGCACATTTTCTCTTGTTTATGAAATCTAGGACCCTGGTCCAGGAAATGGTACCTTGAAAATTGTTTGTGGTATACACAAGTTTGTCAAGCCTTGAAAAGGTTTAAGAAAATTTTGTTTTCAGTGACTAATGATATTTACAATTAATGAATATATTCACTACAAAAATTTAGGATGAAACTTTCTACTTCAGGTAACCTAGCTGCCCCTCAACTGAAGAATGGATTATCAAACTGTGGTATATCTACACAATGGAGTACTACTCAGCAGTAAGAAAAAATGATATCCTAAAATTTGCAGGCAAATGGATAGATTTGGAGAATATTCTCCTGAGTGAGGTATCACAAACCCAGAAAGATAAGCAGAGATGTACTCACTCATTAGTGAACTCTAAACAACAACAACAAAAAAAGCAAAAAGCAAGGCATGTCCAAGCTGCCAGCCACAACCACTGAACAGCTTGGGATCTGAAATACCGTGGACCCGCACCTTGGAGCCCATTCCCTCCAGAGAAACACCTGACCCAGTCCAGGCTGGGGTGTAGAAAACGGATATGCCTGGAGTGGATGCTGAACTAAGCTACCTTGGGACCCTGGGACATTGGAACCTCCTTCCCTTGCTGGGGAGGAGATAAAGTGATGGGGAGAAGAGAGAGTGACTGGGAGGGGCAGGAGAGGGAAGGGAGTTTGAACAAGGAGATACATAGAAAAAATATGACTTTATTCATAATTTTAAAAATTTAAAAAGAAAGAATTAAATAATTAATTTGGTTGTTCAAATTTTTTCATGTATTAAAACAAATTTTTTTAAAATCCAAATGAGCCTTCTTTCAGAATTCCTGGGACTTTGCTTAATGTTGATCCTGACGTAGTGATGATGAATATACCATATTATAAGCAACTATTCTAAGTCCACAGGCCTTGATCAATTGTAACCTGTGTCAAGCAAGCATCTTCCAATGGAGAACCACAGATGAACTACTTTTTAAATTTAAATGCACTTTAATTATATGAAAAATAGGCTCTATTAAAAGCAAATTCAGTTGACTCTAGTGACCTATATATAGCAAGTACATTAGGTGAGTTAAAACACAAATCTTGATGGCTGAATTAATGTCTTCAAATTTATCTCCAATGCTCTTAATAGTCATCCTACTCATATTGCACGGTGAAATGTCTCTATTTTTAGAGAAGAATTTGACACACAGGCTGATATCTTTCAAATACAGTCTATTTTTCAAGAAACTTACTCCAGTTTTGTAAATCAGGTTTGTACTGTTCAAATTTATCAGATAATTGACACAGTGCTATCTTGATGTGGCCTTAGGGCTCTTGCTTAAGTCCATTCACTATTACTATCTACTCATATTAACAGGTTTAACCAGACTCAATTATCTACTACATTAATGCTTTCCATCATGCACTAGTTTTCTTGCATAGAGTGCTTTGTTTCAGAATGCCCCTCATAGGCTTATGTGTTTGATTTAACCACAGTTAGTGGACTGTTTGGGATAGATTAGGGTGTGGACTTTTAGGAGGATGTTTGTCACTGGGATTGACTTTGAGGTCAAAAATGCCCTTTCCAGCTCTAGTCTTTTTCTCTCTATCTGCCTGCTGCCTGCAGATAAAAATGTAAATCTCTCAGGTACTGTTCCAGTGCCATAGACATCTTCTTCCTGCCATGATTACTATAGACTAATCTACTGAAACTATATGTAAACTTTTATTTTTGTAAGATTTCTTTTGATATTAAACAGAACAGTAACCAGTACTTCTAAACTAATTCTTGTTTTAAATAATATAAATTACACCACTAAAATTGAGATTTTTAATCACGGCAAGGCAGTTGTGTAGACTAAATAAAGAAAAAATGAATTTGTATATGCTTATAGTATCAGAAGTTCTAGTCCATGAGTATTGAGCTCCATATTTTGAAGTCTATAATGTACCACTGTACATGGTGGCATGAGCTAGCTGAGGGTATTCAATTCACTTTGACCAGTAATAAGAGAGTTCTCCACTATTAAGCTTCTTTCTGTTCTTAAAATATTCTATTCAGACTCAGATTACAATAATGTGACCCTCAGATTCAGGGTGGGGTTTCCTGAGTTAATCTTATCTGGAAATGCTCTCACTGATACACTCCAAAATATTCTTTTCTGCCCTTCTATTTTCACTTCATAGAGTTAAGTGAATTATCAAGATTGGCTGTCATGACCACCAAGAATAAAAAGAGAATCTCTCCTTGTCTAACTCTCTAGACCATTAAATAAAGTATTGTTCAATTTCCATAATTTGAGTGGAACATTTTATATATCAAATAATCTTATAAAAATACATATATGAATATTATTATTGTATATTTTAAATCATACAATTGAATTATTTTTAAGTTAATTATTAAATAGGTTGATACATTAGTACTTACATATACAGGCTAGTTTTAATTTTGTCATGGAAAAATTATATTTAAATATATATCAATTCACCTGATATTTGTCTAGTATATGTGCTTAGATTTAAATAAAGTACACATACAATTTTATTGGTTTTGTTACACTTTCCTCTGAAAAATATCACTTAGAGTCAAACTACAAGTTGATGATTATCTTTGCCAAACCTGGATTTCTGATTCTTTTGCTAATCAATGTCTTCCTTCCTTCCTTCTTTCCCTCCTTACTTCCTTTCTTCCTTTCATTTTTCTTTTCCATTCTTCTCCTGTTCTTCTTCTTGTTGCTTTTAATTAGTATCCTGAAACACCATTTCATATCCTATGGTTGCTTAGATTTGACCCATGTGACTATGCTAACTTTAATACATTATATTATTTATAGATTTAGATTTCCTTTGCTATTTTCATGTGTGTGTTTATCATTTTCTCTTCTCTGTCAATTTCTGCCTTGAACTACTGATTTTTTTTCTCTAAGTAGTTAATGTAGTAGGAGAAAGAAACAGTATCACCATGAATATTTTTGAGCTCCATAGCTGGAACCTAATTAAGGATCCAGAAGAGCCCACATAAACATGGGTTTAAAAATGTGATAAAAGACAATTAAACAAATCATGGTAGCCTTAGTTCAAATATCTTATCTTCCCATTTTTTCTTAGACCAAGAATAATATTTTTCTATTTTTTCTGTTTCCTTTACTGGAATCTCACTAAATAGTATTAACAATATTGGGTTTCTTTGTACGCTGTAAAACATTTTGCAATATAATTACTAGACTCTTCTAGCTCCTTAGTTAAATCCAACCTCATTTGTTCCCTTGATTTTTCCTTAGTTCTACTATAGATCTACTGTATTAAAAACAGCCTGTTACTGGCATAAAAACAGAATTGTGGATCAATAAAATTGAAATGAAGACCCAGACATTAACCCACACACCTATGAATAACTGATTTTTGAAAAAGAGGTCAAAAATATTAAGTGGAAAAAAAGATAGCATCTTCAACAAATTGTGTTGGCATACCTGGATGGCAGTATATAGAAAAATAGAAATAGATCCAAGCCTATCACTCTACATAAAACTCAAATCAAAGTGGATCAAAGACCTCAAAAGAAAACAATCCATACTGAACTTGATAGAAAAGAAAGTGGAAAATATTCCCTAAAAACACTGGCATAAGTGACCACTTCCTAAATATAACAATAGTAGCACAGACACTAAGAGCAACAATCAATAAGTGGGAACTCCTGAAACTGAGAAGTTTCTGTAAGGCAAAGGACACAGTCATTAAGAGAAAAGGACAGCCTACAGAATGGGAAAAGACTTTCACCCATCCAACAACTGTCAGAGGATTGTTCACTAAAATATATAGAGAACTCAAGAAACTAGAGCCCCAAACCCTGAATAACCCAATCAAAAAAAGTGGTTCAAAGCTAAAACGGAAATGCTCAGTAGAATTACAAATGGCTGAAAGACACTTGAAAGAATGCTCAACATCTTTAGCCAACAGAGAAATGCAAATCAAAACAACTTTGAGATACCACCTTATACCTGTGAGAATGGCTAAGATCAAAAACACAGATGACAGTCTACGCTGGATAGGTTGCAGAGCAAGGGAAACACTCCTCCATTGTTGGTGGGAGCGCAAGCTTATTCAGACACTCTGGAATGCAGTATAGTGATTTTTTTGGAAAACTGGGAATCCATCTTGCCAAGGATCCAGCAATACCACTACTGGATATATACCCTAATGGTGCACATTTGCACCCCAAAAGCATTAGCTCAACTATGTTCATAGCAGCATTATTCATAATAGCAAGAACCTGGAAACAACCTAGATGCCCCTCAACTGAAGAGTTGATTAACAAACTGTGGTATATCTACACAATGGAGTACTACTCAATAGTAAGGAAAAAATAATATCCTAAAATTTTCAGGCAAATGTATGGATTTGGAGAATATCCTCCTGAGCCAGGTCTCCAAAGCCAGAAGAATTAGCAGGGGATGTACTTACTCATTAGTGGATTTTTAACAAAAACATTCTATTTTTCATTGAAAGATGATGGGTAAATAAAGTGATTTAAAACACACACATACACAACACAAAACAAAGCAAAACAGAACAAAACAGAATAAGACTTCTGGTTATTATGTAGAAGGGTTGCTTAGCAGAAATTTGTGGTGGACATAGTGCATTTGTGGACATTAGCTGTGACCTACTGTGCTTTCTTTATCAGTAGCTGAGCCTAACCTGGCTCGACAAGCTTTAGATTTTAATTTTTATGTTTCATGTATTTTAGAGAAAAGAGAAATTTTATTATTGTATGGGCTTTTTGTTATCTATTCTGAATGCTTTCCTTTTTCATATAATGCTTTATATTGATTTTCAAAAAACAATTAAAAAGAAATATAGATTATTATCTGAACTCTTGTGAAGGTTTCTCATGCTTGGCCACTCACTGGGGAAACTTAAGAGAGGAGTGAGTCTACGAAGTGTTTTGATTTTTAATTCAAAAGAAAGACCTGAATAGAAGACAAAATAGAAGACAAAATAGAAGAAAAAAAAAGCAGAGGAATAGAAAAGAAAAAAATCCAGTAAGTTTGTAATTATGTCACATTAGTTCTTACTTTTTATATACATATTTAATGTAAATAATTGTAGCCTGTGGTTTATGGCCCATCTGGCCTGAGCTTTGGACTTCAGTCTCATAACTGCTTAACTCCAAATTTTTCCATAAAGGCTTATATTAATTACAAACTGTTAAGCTCATACCTCAGGCTCGTTACTTGCTAGCTCTTAGAACTTTACTAAAGCCATTTCTATTAATTTATTGTATTGCCACATGGCTCATGGCTTTACCTATACTTTTTTTTTCTTTTTTTTTTCTTCTTTATTTTGTATTTACCAAAAAAAACAGTCTGCTCCCTGCCAAGGGAGTGGATGGGGAGTTGCAGAGAAGAAAAATGATCAGATGTGGTGGGAGGGGGAAGAGACCTTGAATAAGGATATACAGGGATGGAAAAAAAAATTCAGAGGGAAAGCTGAACACAAAGAAAATATATGTGTAGTAATCTTATTTGAATTTACACCCTTGATAAGCCATGCTTATGATTATTATCCTCTGTATAGTTATTGTTAACTCGTCAGCATTTTTTTTAATTCTTTTTACTGTTTCTTTGATAAATACAAAATAAAGAAAAAAAGAAGAAAAAAAAAAAACAGTAAATAGAATTTAAAAAAAAAATGCCGAAGAGTTAACAATAACTATACAGAGCATGCCCAAGCAGCAAACCACAACCACTGATTAGCTTGGGATCAGAAACACCCTGGACTGACCCTTCAAGCCCCAGTCCATCTATAGGAACACCTGACTCTCTCTTGAGGGAGGGGGGACAAAACTGAATTTGGCCGGGAGTGAAGACTGATCCAAGCATTGTTGGGCCAGTGTGACCATAGGACTGTCGGCTCCCTGCCAAGGGAGGGGATGGGGAGTTGCAGAGAAGAAAAATGATCAGATGTGGTGGGAGGGGGAAGAGACCTTCAATAAGGATATACAGGAATGGAAAAAAAAAATTCAGAGGGAAAGATGAACACAAAGAAAATATATGTGTAGTAATCTTATTTGCATTTCCACCCTTGATAAGCCATGCTTATGATTATTATCCTCTGTATAGTTACCTATACTTTTACATCTTGTTTCTTGGGCAGCTGTATGGCATCTCCCTTGATTCCACCCTTCTGCTTTATCTATGCTTGCAATTCTCGCCTGCCGTAAGCAGCTTTGCCACACGTGAAAATAGTTTCTTTTTATTCAATGGTAATTCACAACATACAGAAAGACATCCCACATCCAAAATTGTAATAGCAAAATACTTTTGAGACATCTCAATAAAGCATCTCAATATAGCGGAATGTAGTGCTGCATGTACGCCATACCTACTCTATAAAGCAGTTAAGTGTTAAAAGTGACAAGAAAGAAAAACTATTTCTTGGTTTTAGTTTGAATGTGTTTATAAGTGAAATTTCTTTCTCAGGAATATTTATATTATGTTATCAGTTTAAATGGACAAAACATTATACCTTTCATTTTCCCTAATTTTCAACAATGTGTTTATGTTACCTGTGTCTAATCAGCTTAGAGCAGAAAACAGAATCTACTGCACCCAAAATCTTTGCTGTACTATAAATTTCTGGCTAGGGTGTATGTTTTGCATTTTGTAAATAGATAATGAATACAAGTTTTCTGGGCCAAATGCAAAAGCCTATTTTTCATAATTTACATAATGTACTTAGTATTTGCATATTAAACTTAAAATTCTTTACTATGTCAAATAAGATCTCTGCTTTCATTTTCTTTATACACATGATATACTCATTCTCTTTTTATATCATCTCTTCTCTTGTTTGTATGTGGGCATGAGTTTTTCAATTGTATTATATATAATGGGGATATTTCATTTATGTGGGCCACAGAGGTCAAAATTCCTCAGTTGTATTCCTCAGTTGCTTTCTACTGTATTTTTTGAGACTGGGCCTGTCCTTGGAGCTGTGATTTATTAATTCTCAGGGATTGTTTGTTGGTAAGTACCAGGGTCCTCCTTGTCAGCAGTAGATTGTAGCCATGACTAGCTTTTGTGTGACTGGATGCTGGGGCTAAGAGCTTAGATTCCACTTCTTAAGGAAGAAATGTCTTACAGATAGTAAATAGCCTTATCCATTTAAATAGAGAGAAAATTGCATTGAAGAATATCATTAAGGTGAATATTTTGAATTACGTTGAATTTTAGTGGACTGGATTTCTGTGCTGGAGGACAAGGTTTGGTAACTGAGGCTAAAGTGAACTGAAGCATGTATTTGGCTAACAAGAATAAAGCAACTGATCCCAAAAAGAAGATACGTAATAAATACAAATTCTAGTAGAGTTTAAGAGTCTTCCAGTTTCTTTGCTTAAAATAAAAGTATGATTAATTTAAATTTCATATGAAATGCATACTTGAGAACAACCCAGTGTTTGAGCCATGGATAGCCATCACTGTGCTAGATAAACCAGATGTTA
>PVIH01017864.1:22923-40499 GCA_004025045.1 Sigmodon hispidus | reverse complement strand
TGTGTGGCTGTGTGGCTGTGTGGCTGTGTGGCTGTGTGGCTGTGTGGCTGTGTGGCTGTGTGGCTGTGTGGCTGTGTGGCTGTGTGGCTGTGTGGCTGTGTGGCTGTGTGGCTGTGTGGCTGTGTGGCTGTGTATCTGGCCCTGGCACCCTCCTCTCCTCCTTTATCATTTCTCCCTCACTTCCCTCTCTTCTCTTCTAGATTTTTTTTTTCAATTTATTCTCTCTGCTTGGCAGCCCTGCCCATTTCTCTCTCCTGCCTAGCTTTTGGTTGGTCAGCTCTTTATTAAACCAATCAGGTGTTTTAGGCAGGCAAAGTAACAGAGCTTTGCACAATTAAACAAATACAATATAAAAGAATGCATCTTTTGCATCATTAAACTAATATTCCACAGCATAAATGAATGTAACACATCTTAGTCTAGTATTTCATAACATATATGTATGTCTTAGGTCAATCTGAAAAAGTCTGTGGGTCAGAGAAACAGAGTAATTCTTTTAAGGTCACACAATTTCTAAGTGGCCGAGTGACTGAAAAAATCATGATCTTTTCATAGAAACCAGAAAACAGAGTGTGTGGGCATTTGTGACCATTAGAGGAATTTTCCAACATGCCAGTGTGGAAAGATGAGAAAGGAAGATGAACTTCTTGGGAAAAGATTTTTGTGAAATGAGCCACACCCTTTCTTGAAGAGCAGGTAGATTGCCTGAAGATTGAAAAGATGCTAAAATATCTGTAAGGAAGGTATAAGCCATGTTCCCATCAGAGGCCAGAATAGAACAAGTGACCCCACTGCCTGCATGGAAGAGGCAAGGACTAGAATAGCATCCGGCTTATCCTGGGGTAACAGAGCCAAGGGGGCAATGTGTGGGGAAAGAAACTTAATTAATATGTATTGAGACTGTGAACCAGGTGTTTAGCTAAGTGTCCAGATTAGGAGCTGACGGGAACCTGCTGCAAATCTGGTCCTCAGAACCTGCTGAAACCACATCTTTCTGGACTGGAAGGATGGCTCAGTGATTAAGTGATTGCTGCTCTTCTGCAATCACTTAATCACTGTGATTGCAGTGATTAAGTGAGAGCTTCCTCAGTGTCCCCCCTCACATCAAGCTCCCTACCTGGCTTATAGGCTTAAAGAATGTAGGTCAGGAGCCACTGCTGACCAATGTGCAGACACCATAAACACTGACAAGCTTATCAGTCGCAGCCATGGTATTGTGTGGTTGTTCATCTCTGCAATAACACCTTATGCTCAAGTTGGAGGTGAACATCACCAAAAGGAAATGTTCAAATGAAACTTGGCCAGAGCAGGAGGTTATAGGTGCTAAGCTCTACAGAGCTTTGGGAGTTTGGTTCCAGTGTAACCTCCTAGCTACCCCATCACACTGCCCCAGGTTCTCATCTCGGGCAAAGTAGGTAACTAAGATGAGATTGCTTCCTTCTTGCTCCATTTGGACAACAAACAAAGTGAACATTTCATGTCTGTAAAGCACTGTCCTAGGCACTGGGGATGCGTCCATAGGAGTAATAAGTAAGTGGACCCGAGCCCTAAAAAAGGGTACTTTTTAAAGATTTATTGTATTGTTTATTATATTATGAACATGTGTGCTGGTTCTAGAAGGGGTCAGAAGGTGTTGGATCCCATAGGGTTGGAGTTACATGCAGTTGTGGGCTGTACTAGCACATGTCTTGGGAACTGACTGCAGTCCTCCAGAAGAGCAGCAATCACTTAATCACTGAGTCATCCTTCCAGTCCAGAAAGATGTGGTTTCAGCAGGTTCTGAGAGACAATAACAAATGTATGAGGTTCGTAGCATTCTGTACAACCCGAAGTGACATAGGATAGAGAACCGAGTGACAAGGGCTGCTCTTTTGTGATTGTCTGAGAAGCCTCTACTGGAAAGTTGGCATCTGAGCAGAGACTCAGATGAAATAAGAGGGTAGCTGTTCAAACCTTTGTGGGAAAAACATTCCACGCAGACGGAATGTCATACACAAAGGCCTGAGGTGGGGATGTGTTCTTAGTATACAGGGAATCAGGCTCAGCAGATGTGATGTGTTGATGGCAGAAGTGAGGTCTGAAGTAGCTGAGGCCATTAGACATGTTGCATGTTTGACCAGCTGTGGAAATATGACTATTAAATGCGCACTAAAGAGAAGAGTGTCTCATCCACATTAGCTGTTCAGTAAACAGTAGTTACTAATTACTAATATTACTAGTTATTATTATTTCCCAGCTGTCGTGGCAGTGAGATAAGAAATGACATTAGGATTTTTTTAATATTTATTTTCTATTTTATGTGTATTAGTAGTCATCTGTATATTTAGATGGGGACCATGTATGTACAGTGTCTGTGGAGGCCAGAATCGTCGGATCCCCCAGGAACTCTACTTGCAAGAGTAACAAGTGCTCTTACCACCTGAGCCATCTCTATGGCCCTCACACTAGGAGTCTTAAAGCTCTTTGAGAAATAATTTTCAAATAGGTTTGGATAGCAGTAACCTGGCTGAACAATGTAGACAGGGAAAAATCTCACAGGGTCCCACCCTAGATGAAGAGCTCCAGGCAACAGAGGGAAACCTAATGTTCTCCAGGGGTAAGGGCCTGAAAGGTTATCCAGACCCAAGTAGTAAACTCTAAACACATGTACATATAAGCAACACTGAATGGAGTCAGTAGATTGTGTGTGAGAGTGTGTAATGTTAACAATCATAGAAGGCGTCATAAATTTGAAAGGGAGTGGAGAGGGACATGGGAAGAATTGGAAGAGCAGAAATGGAGTGGAATCTATATAAACATAGTACTTGAATAAGAAATTTTTGCAAAAGAAATTTTAATTTAAAAAATTATAGTATCTGTTTTAAAAAAGGAAATAATTCTCCAGTGAAAAAAAATGGAGGAAAATTCTAGATCTGAGTGGTATTTCTTGTCTCTGATTCCCACCTTCCTGACACTCAGGGGCACACCCCCAGTGATGATACATTAGTGTGGCTTACCCTCACATTGAACAAGACAGACATGCAGGCACAGGATATGGCATAGCACACCAACACTTAGCTGTGAGAACCTGCCACTCAGCTACAGCCTCTCTTCTGTGGCCACAGTATGCAATCAGCAGTCTCACTGTTAGTCACTTCACACCACACCAGTGTCTATTCCCTCATCTCATGTGTGGTTCCATCCCTTCCTGGAACGGTTGCTGCAGTGACCAAGAACACCACTGTCTGGGGGCTAAAATGATGAGTTCATTCCTAACTTTCCCTCTGGTTCTTGTTCACGTGTTCTTCATTCAAAACCAGCAGGGGCAGCTCACACAGTAGACCAAGGTATAGAAGGAGTTCCTTCCACACATCTCCAGATGACTGACCAGGCACAGTATGACTCAGAACTTGGTGGGCTCAAACTTTCAAATACCTCTATATCTGCACAGGCTTCCCTTAGCCTGCTGCCTCTCCCGGAATCCAACACTCACACATGGGTGTTGGGTAGAATATACTGAACAAAAAGTATACAAAGGCTCAATTTTTCTACTGCCTACAAAGATCTCCAAATCTTTACTATTCTGCACAGCTGCCTAGAATAGATAACAGTAAAGCTATTGTCCGGAATTCAAACTGAAGAGGAGAGAAAATGTCATAAACCCTCAAAAACAGAACTATCTTATTCTTTTGATTTCACTGCACACTATAATGTGTTTGTGGCCATATTTGGATCATATCCGGTTAGAACCAGAAGGGCACAGGAATAATAGACAGCATTCAGATAATAATTAGCCATGTACTTTCAATAGCGGGATGTGAAGTCAAAGGAAAACACTAAAAATGTTGTTTTTTAGGACCATGACAAAGAGCTTTTAAGGGAGTTTGAGCATTTTTTGTGGCTGACTCATGTCTGGAGGCCTTGCTGTGGTCACTAATGCTTCGACTTTTGTGCTTTTCATTTCTATCTTTGACGGTTTGAAATGCTAAATTACACGAGATTCTTATTGTCAGCAAGTGCGTATGGCTTCTCTTTGTTTCTTGTTTTCTTTTTGGAACAAATGCTGCAATTTTAGTCATTATTACTGATTAAAGGGAATCAGAACAATCTTGGGACAGTAGACTTTATAATCTCACCATTGATGATTAACTTATAAAACCCATCTTCATAAATCCATCTCTTTTTTGACATGGGGTCTTACTATGTGCCCTGGATTTATGGCTCAGAATCTGCTAGGGAGACCAGGCTGGCTTCAACACACAGAAATTTGCCCGTCTCTGCTTCCCCAGTGCTGAGATAAAAAGCATGTGCTACCACATCTTCCCGAGCCTACCTGTCTTTATCTTGGAGACGATAGTTTCTGCATATCATCTCTTCCACATTTGGTGAGCTAAATTTCCAGTGTCAGGAAAATAAATTTAAAAAAATATGATAATAGAATTATTTATTTATTAGAAAATAAATAATTGGAAGGAAATAAAACAAAACACTATTGTGGTTATTTAAGAAGATGAAAGTACAATTAATAATTTGTTCTTTGTACTTTTATATCTTTCCTGTACTTGATAGTCATAAATTGCTTTTTATAACCTTACAACTTTGATTTTTTTTTTGATTCTAAAAAAAATTCCAAAACTTTCAGTGGCATTTTATACATTAAGATCAGCTAAAATAAGTACCTACAAAAAAAAAAAAAAAAAAAAAAAAAAAAAAAAAAAAAAAAAAAAAAAAAAAAAAAAAAAAAAAAAAAAAAAAAAAAAAAAAAAAAAAAAAAAAAAAGACCCTACAGCAGAAGAAAGGAATTGCTTTGAACCTTTTTTTTCCCTGAGAGGAACACCACAGCTCTGCTGTATTTGTTGCACAAAAGTCAGCTATGTGGGGACAGCCCCTTCCCAGGAGCTCAGCACAGGACACTTTTTCATGCATGCTGAGAATGGGAACTGGGAAATCCATATTTAGCTTCCGATCCTTTGCCTCAGTTAAGATGTCTTAAAATGCTCACCATTCTTCACTGTTCAGCCACCATCCGGGCGCCTAAGTCAGGAGAGGGGAAAAAGGACATTGGACTATTTTGTGGCAAAATCTATCTGCATGATTGATACCGGCTGCACAGAATCAATCTGCAGGACTACGTTTTGGCATTTTAAGCATGGACCCTTTCCTCCTCCTAGCCGACTCTCGGAGATAAATTTCTAGACCTGGCTCTTCACTTATTTTTAAAAGGAACCATTCAAGCACCCTCCCTCACTAGCTCTTATGCTGGCTCTCCTGCCAAGTACCCAGCTCTCCGTCTGCGATGGCTTGTGACTGACCACCTCGGAGACCCTGCCAATGGTCCCTGGCCGCCTGGGCTTCCCAATCCTAACTCCTCCCGACATTATGTCCTGAGGCCCAGGCTCTGTTTAACTTCAAAGACAAATACTGGGCTCAGTGAGGACACAGAGGGCAGAGGGCATGAGAAATGGCCTGAAGCAGCCCACGCTGAAACGGATCCTCTCTGTTCCAACCAGGGCCTGGCTAATTGTTGGCACCTAGCAAATGTGAAATGATAAAAAACATTACTATTAACAAAAATAATAGGGTTTGTTGTGGGAAGGTGTTTGGGACCATTGTGTGTGAGGAAACAGGAAAGGTCCAGTGTCTCTGCGCTTCTTTTCCCATTGTCCTAGTTTAAAGAACTCATTAGGATGTGTCTCTCTTACGGTGAACATAAAAGAGATCAAATAGAAAACAAATCCAAAGAAGTTACCCTAAAAAAAGCAAACCATTTGACGTCAAATGTGAACATGGCAAATTAAATTTCTACAACTAATATTCCCAGTCTCAGAACTTCTCCTTTTGCTTGCCTTGGCTTGACAGGGGATTATCAAAGAGTGGCGTATCTACCAGTCAGTAGCTACATGAATGAAGAGAGTGTGGTGTGTATATTATGGAATACTAGTAAGCCCAAATAAAAAACTCTGTCACTGGAGACAATGTGAAAGGTGTCCCGCTAAGCAAAGTAAGCCAGGCAGAGAAGATAAATACTGCATGTCCTCACTTGCACATGGAGTCCAAAACCAACTCATAGAAGTGAGAGTGAAATCCTGTTTATAGAGGCTGGGATTAGGGGAAATGGGAAGATGTTCAAAGTTTATAAAATCTCAGGCAGGAAGACTATTTTTATTTTTATATTTTTTGTTGATGTATTGCATTACCTGGTGAATCTAGCTAATAATAGTGTATCATTGATCTCAAAATTACTGAGTAAATTTCAAATGTTCCCAATACCACACACATGTACACACACAGTATTGGAGCTAGAGAGATGGCTCAGCAGTTAAAAGTGAAATAAATGCTGCTTTTATAGAGGACCTGAGTTCAATTCCCAGTGACCATGTCAGGTAGCTCACAACCGCCTATAAATCCAGCTCTAGGAGAGCCAGCCTGAAACATCAGCACTCACATGCACAAACCTCACACAAAGATATACACATAATTATAGTAATATAAATAGTTTTTTGAAAAGATGTCATTGAAGTAATGGATTTGGCATTTGAGTTAATTATCTCATATTGAATTAATAAATTACATCACTTTGCATACCATAAATATATACAATTATAAATTACCAATTTACAAAATAACAAAAACAGATGCTAAACATAATTTTAAAAAAAGCTACAGCATCTGATAGACATTTATGGCCTCGCTTAGCTACAGTGGTATAGTCTCTAGAAAGTTCTTTAGCTGTACAGGGAAAGTGTTGCTCAGTTTGCATAGTGTACAGTGGACTCCTGACTTCAATGACAATTTTTTTCCCTTCGCTGTATTTACAGAAGTTACTGAAGTCTTAAAATTCCATGCTCAGAGATCTGGAGGAGACCCAAGAAATCCAAGTAGGGAAGACCTGGGCTTGAAATCCAGGTCTCATATGCTCTGGCTTTGAACAAGTTCCCAAATTGTTGATAGGCTTAGTTTTTGACTCTACAATACAGAAAACAGTATTCTTTTCACCAGTGGCTAAAGACAGGGTACACGGAGTTCACGCACATGAAACATGGCTGGCATCTGGTATGCACTCTATAATCCTATGGAAGAACTGTTGTGGTAGTTCTTGTGTTGTGACCATTTTCTTACTACTTGGAAATGTCAGTCCTGGAATAGAATGTTTTTTCTAATTAAAAAGACATTAAACGAACAAACAATAGGATAGAGTTAGGGGCAGAGGCAGGTGAGTCTTCTGACTGTTGGATTATGTTGTGATGTCATACAAATCTTTCATAAATCACCAAGAAGTCAAAGCAGGGTGCTTTAATCCACACATGTGCTGAACACCAGTGTCACAAAAATTTCTGTCTCTAATAATTATTTATATTATGAAAAATGTTACTATAAAAATACACATCTGGGGGGCTGGAGAGATGGCTCAGCGGTTGAGAGCACCCTCTGCTCTTCCAGAGGACCCGGGTTCGATTCCCAGCACCCACATGGCAGCTAACAACTGTCTGTAGTTCCAGTTCCAGGCAAACACCAAGGCAAATAAATAAATAAAGTTAAAAAAAATACACATCTGAAGAAGAAGTCCTAGTTTAATTGGTGCTTTCTCTTTGGAAGTCTAAGCAGTAGCCCTAAGATCTAGATATGTAAAATCATAACAGGTCTAGATAGTTAGACCATTTAAAAATTGTCCTGACTTCATGTGATAGAAATCAACTAACAGTCTACAAAATTTACTTCAGAAAAAATTAATTATCAATTTATTTAGAAAAAAAACAAACCAGAAGTTAGATAATGGTAAGAATTAGAACACCCATGGTGAGAAATCAAGAGGCTGGAGAGAAGGTTCAGCTGTAAAGAATGCATGTTATTCTTTTTTTGTTTAATTGTTTGTTTTACTTTGTTTTGCTTTATGAGACAAGGTTTCTCTGTGTAGCAGTCCTGGCTGTGCTGAAATTCTCTCTGTAGACCAGGCTAACCTAGAACTCACAGAGATCCACCTGCCCCTGACTCCTGAGTGCTGGGATTAAAAGCATGCACCACCACTGCCCAGCTGCATGCCATTCCTGTAAAGACTGGAGTTCAGTTTCCAGCATCCATATTGAGCCTCTCACAACTGCCTGTAAGCCCAGTTCCCTGAGGGATCCATGGCCTCTTGTCCTCATTGCTACCTGCACACCCATGCATTCAGCCCTACACAGGCACACATTTAGTTAAAAATTATAAATGTGAATTATTTAAAGAATTCAAAGTATGATCTCTGTTCTTCAGAAAGCCCTACATGATAGGTGATGGTCTCAATTTGCAGATAGGAAAACACAGATTTGGCAAAGTTTAACGAGTGCTTGTCCAAGGCCACAAAAAAGTAGCTTATAGAAGAACATAAATTCCATCCATCCTATATTTAGAAACATAATGAATTATCATCATCTTCTGGAAGAAAGGAAAAAGGCTCATGGGAATCCTGCCACAGTCTGTTCCCTTCCCAAACCTCTAGTGATCACTGCATGTCAGGCTCAGGTGCCCTTAGAACCTTCACAGACATTGTGTGCATGATTTATACCCTAGTTTCTAAAAATTGATCCAGTTTGGTAGGACTTGGTTAAATAAAAGCCCTAATTGTACAGATGATGGGAGAGACTTAATCCTTAATGTCAACGTTTAAGGCAAGACTCTACCCAGGGAGGTTAAATTGCCTCTGACCATTATGTGGAGGCTTCCCAATAAAGCTGGCAGAAATGTTAGGTCAAGGAGCTGGCTGAGAGGGTAGAGAGATTTCACATTCCTTGGGGAAGGCTGAAAGACACAGCGCATCATCATAGGGGTTTTAACCTTTATTGTTTGCTTCTTAACACAATGATCTGACCTGGGGAGAACACGGTAAAAGAGACACTGACATGCTAGTGGACAGTGTGAATTTATGTAACTATCTGGAAATGATTGCAGTAACTGGCACCAAAACCCTTTAAAAATGTGTTTCTGTCCTTGGCCTTTCAGGCCTTGGATCTTCAGCAAAGGAACTGTCAGAACTAAGGGGAAAGCTTATTACTGGGATCTGGTCATCATAATCACATTTACAGAGGAAAAAAAATTCAAAACCATCCAAATGTCTGGCAGCCAGTAAGCTACATGTGTTAAGGCCTAGCTACACAGTGAACATACGCAGCCACTAGACATGTGTACCAAACCATCAGACTATGCTGCAATGTTCAGTGCAAACAGACTTTGCAGAGATGCTAACGTGCCTAGAACCTTCTTTGCAGGATTGTTATGAAAAGTATGTGTCAGAAAGAAAGTACCTAAAGCAAAAGATGCTGAGTTTGGGGCATGTGGTGGAGATTTTACCATTCTTCATAGATGAAGCAGCTTAGGAACAAAGAAGTATAAAGATAGCCCAGATTGAGTAGCAGAGACTGGATCTAAACCAGGTCTGTCTCATGCAAAGCACCACCTCCTTAACTAAATGTTAGACTACTACTCAACAGAAAAAGCCGGAAGTGTTGATCCATGTGGAAACGAGGCCTGGAGTTTTACAAAGGAAGCAGATATGGGAACTGGAGAGATGGATGAGTGGTTAAGAGCACTGGCTGTTCTTGCAGAGGGTTCAGCTCCCAGCAGCTACATGGCAGCTCTTAACTGCTTGTAACTCCAGTTCCAGGGGATCTGATTCCCCTTTCTGGCCTCTGTCGGCATCACACACGCATGTGGTGCGCATACATTCATACAGGCAAATACTCACACACATGAATTTAAGTAAATCTTTTTTTAAGAAGCAGATGTTATAAAAAGCCAGATCATTAACATAACTTTCACATGTTTATATCTATTTAGTATTTTTTTAAGGAAAGAACATTTTAATGAAATAATATTACAATATTGTTCTACACAATTAAATAAGAACTTATATCTACTTTTACAGATGTGAAGCAAGGAAACTCAGGCCAATCAAAGATTTGTGGAAAATAAAACTTAGGCTCTATAGAAACAAGATGAAAAGGACAGGAAAAGGTAAGTGTGAAAACCTCACTGAGAGAGCTCTCTGAAGAAAAATTGTGAACTGTGCTTACATTCCTAAGAAAGCCTTCCACAAACTGCGGGGGTGGGCACAGAGGCAGGGTCAGAGGATGAACAGAAGATAAACATCCTCAGGACAGGAAGGTATCAGCAAAATAACTGAATTAATGAAATCTTCATGGTAAAAGTTGAGTTTTGAAAAAAAATGAATCTGCTCATTGAGAAAGGGTCAGCCATCTGCCAGGCTTGGAACAAGTTGTGGGAAGTGCCACCTATATATCTTTTAGATTTCATATACATATAAATATTATATATAAATATATATATTAGAAATAGGTATAAAGTGAGTGGCCTAAGAAATGGTTCTCCAGGGCATTTAGTGGAGAGATAGATAACACTACCCTTTACTATTTTAAAATATTAATATCCACCCAGTTTTTCATTTTAAAGATGACACTTGATCTAATTGTGCATAATGGAGAATCAGCCATCCCAGAGACTCTAAAGAGTAAGGTCTCTTTTATCACAGGGGTTTCAGGCATTGACTCTGACCTAGGTTTGAATTCCAACTCCAACACATTCCAGCAATAAAAATGTAAAGAAATTTCCTTATCTGTAAAATGAGGATGAAATAATATTCAACATACAATACTACACTGGAAAATCTAAAAGATGAAGTATGTATAGATGTCACACACACACACACACACACACACACACACACACACACACACACACACACACACACACGCTCACACACCACTCAGAGAAAATTAGCTTCTATGACTTACGGCAACACATTCAAAGGCTCACAGTGCCTTGGAGGCTGCGACTGGTTTTCTTGTCTTTACATATGTAATGCCTTGCACAATTCCTAGATTGTAATAATCAAACCTTAGCTTTAAACATTATGAAATGTCAGAAAAGACAAAAAGAAGAAAGCATAGAAGATGGTAAGAAGTTTATTACACAAGGCAATAGAAATAGAAAAATAATTTTAATCCTAAAATGAGATGTGAGACAAAAGCCTTTACTTACCAGACACTCACCCCCTCAGTTCATTTACTCATTTCAAAGACACAGAGTGAAGAATTGGGCTGTGGTGGTGCTGAGGAGACAGATGTAATCTCTAGTCCCCCATTATTCACAGTAGAGTGGGGCATCCATGCAGGAGGCAGGGCAGGGTGACCGAACATAGAATCATCTTGTTTGATTTTTAGTGGGAATTTTTTAAGGTAAGGAGCGATGGGTGGTGAGTCAGATCTATGTCTAGAAGGAAGAACTTCCTTGGCCGTCCAGCATTACACAATCAAGACTAGATGTGGGTGACAGACTAACCCTGCACTTTCCTATGTCTACTTTGCTCTGGTTTGCTTGTCCTGTATACATCACATTAATGCTCATTTGCATCTGCTCTTCTGCCTGTTGGAACTGAACTTGCCTGAGGAGTCTGAAAAGAATCCTCAGCAAAATATTTCAGGGTCAGTGTTGTCCCATATGGTAGCCACAGTCAAATGGGATTGTTAAAAGACCTGAAATTGAGACGTGTCTGAAATTATAAAACATGCATCAGACTATAAAGACCTCTAAGGGGAAAAATCCTATTAATAATTTCATATTGTTTATATTTGATAGTGTTAGTATTTTGAGACAAATAAAATATATATTATTTAAAATAGTTTTACCTGCTTTTTTGTTTTCTAATGTGACTACTCTGAGTTAAATTGTATATGCAGGTCACATTTGTAACTTACATTTTGCTTCTGTTAGACAATAAAACTGTTTGATAAATTTTTGCTAGATTAATTAATTAATTAATTAGTAGGCAACCAATAATGCTCACAGGGTTCTAGAAAAGCTAAGAGCACCCTGTTCTGCATATCATGATGCCTAAAGTCATATTTCCTTAACAATTAGAATGTCCCTAAGTGTTATCTACTAGGTATAGCCCATGCTCCTGGGAGATAAACCAACAGTAAGAATTTTATAATGCATTTATTCTAAAAAATACCCTATTTTTCCCTGTCCACTTTCCCCAAAAAATATGAGAAAGGGGAAAAAAAGTAGCAACCATGTGTGGAAAAGCAACGAAGATTATGTTCTTATTACAAAATGAAAGCTTCTTGATAGAGTACATCCAAGCAGGCCAAAGCGGAAGGGTATGGAGAACATGCATTATATTAAACCATGAGTTATTTTATGGAGGCCGGAGACTGTGAGAAGGAAATGAGAAGGAAAATTACAGAGGCAATAGAAGAAAACGGAACTTTATAGCATTTAGAGATAATCTGAGAAGAAAAAGGCTGGAAGTAATGCTTTTGATGAAAAGAAAAAAAAAATGCCTAAAGAGGCGATAACATTATCAGCCGTATGAATTCACACAAACTATATGGAGGAAGAAAAAAATTAGGAAAGAACTCATTCCAAAATGGTAGCGGTGGTGATGTCTAGATTTTAGGAGTTTAGCTGTGTGTGGTTTTCTTCATTTTCCCAAAATTCCTATTACAAAATTCTACTTTGTAATCAGAAACAAAATACAATGAATTGTTTCTAATGGAAAAGGTGATGAGCAGAGAGAAGGTTAGGATAACGATGAACCAGCAAGCCAAAAAGAATATGGAGAATCTGGAATCAGAAACCATCAGGTGGCTAAGGAGCCTGACACACAGGAAACTGAGATCAAATGACCAGAAAAATGATGGAGTGGGTACCAGCAGGGAGTGGGCCAATGAAAGACCACAGGCAAGAAATCGGGACCAACCTGCAGAGCTCGAGGTGACAGAAGGAAGGGAACAAGACAAATGAGCCGAGTTTCAAAGCTAAAATGATGATGGATAGGCCTGGGAGCAGCCATGGTCTAAAAAGCAAGAAAGGGTCCTGAAAGAAGTTACAAACTTTATCAGGATTTTTGGGTTCTGTTTTTGTTTTCCTGAGGTTGGAAATGAAAGCAGAGAGTCCTTAGGTAATTGTATGTGTAGTACTTATAAAGTGTTAACTCTTCAAGCATGAAGACCTGCTGAGTACAAGGAAGTAGATCGACTTTGGTCTGTCTTTCTTTTCTTTTGTGTGTGCATGTGTGCATACCTCTGTGTATGTGTGGTTGTGGGTGCACAGGTGTGTATAGGTACACTTCTAAGCATGTGTGTGAAGGCCAGAAGCTAACACTGGATGTCTTCCTCCCTCTTACATATTTTAGGGCAGACTGTTTTGTTTGGACCCAGAGCATACTAATTCTTACAGTCAAGCTAGCCATCTTGCTCTGAGATTTCTGGTCCACGGCTCAAGAGGGCTGGTAATACAGACAGGCTAGCATACCTACCAGCCTGTTACATGAGTACTAGAGATCCAAACTCTCATCCTCATGTGGACACAACAAGGGCTTAATCCACTAATCCATCTCCCCAGCTTTGATCTAGACAGTACAATTAACTGTGGGAATCTTTTATCTCTATATGTTTCTTGATGTATGTTTATATCTCCAGGATCTAGAAGGAACAGACTAAGAAGAGGCGAAAGCCCAGCAACATTTTCCTGCTGATCTAGGCTCTTGTACCTCTGAGATGGACCAATAAGAAGCACATTCGCTAAAGGATACAAACTCTCAGAGCTCAGAGCAAGGGCTTGAATGTCTGAAGACATTTCTGCACTTCTGGTGCTTAGAATGTGTTCAATATTTGAGAAAAATATGATTGTAAGGGGCTTTGGTCACCAAGAAAGCTGTGAATAATGTGTAATAGATAGAAACCATTATTCTATGCACTTTCTTTTCAGCTGTAACAAAGACAAAACTGAGTTCAGAAAACCAGGAGACTATTCACCTTCTACTCAAGCCCATGTAAATGCCAGTAAATCAAAGGGAGGTTAAAAAAAAAAAATGACATCCATGCAGGAAAATAAAGACCTAAAACCTTTCCACTTTCTAAATAGTATTACCAAATTTGATTGTGGTCATTGGTATTCATCTCTGTATCCATATTTATACTACTCAGTTATTTTCTTAAATAAATAGTTTTCAAATTTTTCTTAAATAAAAAGGAGAGAGAGAATGTAGTTTTCAAGTGTCTGACTGCCCTTCCTATAAATTCTTTATATAGCATCTTTGGCAAATTTTGTTTAGGTAACAGAAGCCACATTAAGGAAAAAAAAAAATCCCCCCCCAAAAGTGATGATATGGCTACCTTACAAATCACAAATTTAATTATGAAACATTCTAAGGATGAAAATTCAAGAAAGCCCAAGGCACTTTGTATAATAAATTTAAAGAAAAAAAAATGGGAGTCCACCTTGGATATGCAGACCACCAACCCTTCAGGGGATGACTCCAAAACATAGCTTTAAATACCAGAATGGTTACATCTTCTCCCTTTGTATTAAATTTAATCTCCTTATTTTTATTTAAGGAGGAGTTTTGTCCATTAAGTGGTTAAACTTAAGGTTACCCATCCAAGGAGTAGGAAATGAACGTTCTCACTTTGATGGACAACAGCTCAGAGATCCCTGATGTCCCAAAATATTAGGTTTCTCTTCTAATAATGTTGGAAATATTGCCTACTGTCATGGTTAATCTGAGCCACAGCACAAACTGATTGTAGGTGACAGTCACAGAGCAGTGCCCGTGCTGGTTTCCACACACCGTCAAATCTGCTATAGATGCAGGGCGGATGGGAGCGAACTGTGATACCAGGTTTCCTGGTGGCTAATAGATTGTGACATGGAAGAAGGAAACCTTTATTTTAATTCAAAAAACAAAACCAAATAGCAAAACTTATGTACGTGCTGAACTTTTTTTTTTTCCTTCCCCGAGTGGGAAACATGGACTTGCTAACAACTCTTGGCTGGCATCAGGGGAAAGTGGAGGAAGAGACAGAAAACATTTTTCAAATCAAAGGCTTGAATTATTGCACTGAGTTCACCAAGTTTCACAGGCATCTAGATGCACCATTGTCTTCACACTGGAACAAGCTGCCCTTTCTTCCTCAAAAGAAAACAGCCCAATGTTTCTTGCGATCAGAGCTGTATGGAGCAGGCAGCTATCTATATTTTGAAATTCTTTGCATTGTCTGTGGAAGGGTGTGCTGTTTGGACCCGACAATGGTAACATTGATTTTAAGATTTCTGAATTTTGGTTGTACAGAGCAAACAGTGAGAGCAAACTGCTGGCTTTCAGAACTACAACAACAGTGCTCTTACATAAACTTGGTTCTTTCCTGGCTGTTTTACATAGCCAGAGATCAATACTGCTCATTCAGACAATGTTATTAACCCCATTTATCAGCTTCTCCCTTACCAAAAAAAAAAAAATTTGAAAGGATCTTGCCGACAAAGTTATGTCATCTTCCATCCGTTCAGTCTCAAAGTGGGTAATTCACTTTGTTGTGTACTCCAACAATTGAGCCTTGTTTATGAACTTACATTTATTAAGTGAAAGTATTTGGAAACTGATGGTACATTCAAGCTCGGTTGCCATGGGCAGTCATCATGGCAGAAAGTCATGACCTCCCCGTTATGCAGCGAGTAACTAATTGAAATGATACAAATTACTCTGATTCTCTGTCTGCCAATTTAGAGCCTGGTTCTGGTCAAGGGTCAAATGGGCTCCTATTCATGAGCCATGTTTGAAGTTGCTGCTACGGTAGCAAGGGGCCTTGCTATGGCCACTGCTCCTGCTATGGACTTTACCCCTTCCCACCGGGGGACCGTAAAGAAGGAACCTCCAAAGCCTACCTTCACCCACACATCAAAAGCTTTCTGTTGTCACTCGGTTTGTGCTACTTGTCAACAGCACTGGACATGGTTTGCTAAACTTTACTGGCTAGAAATAAATGTTGTATTCAGAAGCCATTTAGGGAATCCATCCTCTTTAGTCTGCATATTTCATCAGCTCTCTGATGTGCCCATGGCAGAGAAAACCAAACGCCATAAAGTCAATGTGGAATGATTCTCAACTTATCAATTCCCATCAAGCGTCATCCTCTAGGCTTCTCTCTGCCCAGCACACATGCACATACCTGCCAAATAAATAAGATAAATTAAAAGCCCAAAAGGTAGAGAGCACACAAGTTCTTTCTTCAAAGCATCTTCAGGATGATTATCTCTGCTTGAGAGATGACACCAAATGTTAATCTAATTGAATCTGGGAAATGTGGCAATAAAAAGTTAATAATTTACAGAGAAATTGTTCTTCAGAAAAGTCTAAGTGAATACCCACTAAATGAATTTCAGGAATCTTGCTCAGAGGCTTCTAGGATATGTGGCAAAAGCAATGGCTTACTTAGAATATGTTTTTTACACTACCCAAACTATTTGCTTTAAAGCAGCATTCTGGCACTTGTGTGTGCAGAGAAGCGTGTAGACATTGTCTGACAAACACCTAGGGAGAAGGAAGGGAAAATATTCAAGCCAGTTGGAAATATGAGGAGGAAGCAATTTGAATGTTTAAAATTTAGCCTTAAGAGGTATACCTCAGCACTTTCCAAAAACCAGATTTCCTTAATATTTATGTGTGAAAAAAATCATTTCTAATGACTTTATTTCATAATTTTAATAAAGAGATCTCACAGTATTTAAGATGGCTAAAATTTTCCAAAGTAAGCAGGTAAATGGCTAGGTTGAACATTTTCTGTAGCTGACCCATGCAGTCTCCCAGTGGATAGTTCCCTCACCCACATCAAATCTCAGTAACTTCAGAGGAAGGCATATCTTGCTGAGTCCAGACTTACATGGGAATCCTAACTCTGTCATTTAGTATGAACTATGGGCGAATAATTCAGTTTGTCTTGACATCAGTTTTCTCAAATATTACAGGAAACTTGATAATACAGTGTCTGGCAAAGAGTAAGTGTCTTGTGCAGGACATGTGGTACACACATTTAGTGGCAGCACTCAAAAGGCAGAGGCAGGTGGCTGTCTGTGTTCAAGGTCAGCCTGATTTACATTGTGAGTTCCAGACCAGTCCAGTCTACACAGCAAGACCTTATCTCAAAAAAAGAAGAAAAAAAGTGTCTCTATCAATGCAGTTATTATTATTATTTACATAGTAAAAAGACCTGCCAGGAGGTGGTAGCATACTCCTTTAATCCCAGCACTTAAGATTCAGAGGCAGGTAGATCTCTGTCAATTTAAAAGTTCAGAGCCAGCCCTCTCTACAGGCAAGTTTCAAGATGACCAGAGAAGTTCACAGAGAAGCCCTGGGGTGGAGGGGTCACTTGCTAGAAACACACAGTGCTTGTAAAAATCAAGACCTTTAAAAACAGCAAGGTTTTCGGTCACACATTATAATCAACTGGGTAGCTTACTATTATAACAGCAGCAGGCACAAATATTTATTTTGTTGCGGAGTTTAAATCACAAGGAACATTTAATTTTCATTTATTTGTTGCTTAAACAAACTCACACCCTAGAAATAAAACAGTGGTCAAAACCAATGAGTTTGCCACCCTCACCTGGATGGTACCAGTTTCCCACCCTCACTTAGATGCTACCTAGTTGTTCCCCACCCTCATCTGGATGGTACCAGTTTCTCACTCTCATCTAGCCAACACCACAAAAAAAAAAAAAAAAAAAAAAAAAAAAAAAAAAAAAAAAAAAAAAAAAAAAAAAAAAAA
>PVIH01017864.1:0-22823 GCA_004025045.1 Sigmodon hispidus | reverse complement strand
TTCCTCCAGAAATTCCTTTTTCATCTGAGAGTATCTCTCCCCAGGAGGCAAGGGAAGAAGATATATTGAAAGTTCTTAGAGGATCCAACCCCACCCATCTGATCCCATTTCAAGATCCCCAGGGTTACAGGACATTCTCCCAGCATGGGCTGCCCTACCCTGCAAACATCTCACCCCACCCATCCTTCATCTCACTTCTCACCTCCTCCAGGAAACTTCCTGGTTCCCTACACAGAAGAGGATTCTTCCTTCTACATGTCATTTCAGACTTGGGAAGTGCTGTCCTCGACGCCTCATCTGATTTTTGTATATGGTCTTCCAGGAAATGCTTGCATTTTCCTATCTCTAAAAGGACCACAAGCCTCCCAAGGGCAAGGAGTAAGCCTGGCCCAACCATCTATCAGAGTGCCTTGAACTTGGGACATTAATTAATACTTAGGGTAGAAAAGATGGCTCAGAAGATAAAAAAGTGCTTCCTACAAAATCCTGCTGACCTGAGTTTGATTCCTAGAACATAAATTTTAAAAAGTCAGATTCTGTGGCTCGCATCTATAATCCCAACATTCCCATGGCAAGATGGGAGAAGGGGACAGAAGAGTGTCCCAGATGTTCACAAGCCAACCAGCCTGCATGACGGAAACCTAAACAATTCTGTCTCAGGAAGGTTAGAAGGAAAGAACTGATTCCTGAAAGTTCACAAACATACCCACATGCGCACACACATCACATATCTCTCTCTCACACACAGACCACAAACAAAACAAAATACTTTAAAATCTTGCTGCTGATGATGGTATTTTCATTTGTAAAGTGTATTATTTGAGTGACCAAACCAAGAAAGCAGGCTGTGAATCCTCAGAAAACTGAAGAGTAAGTGATTCACCTGAATCTCCAAGGAAGAGACCCACAGCTCCAGCAGAGATCCCCACTCCTTAGACACTGACAGCTGGGGTGCCTCAGAGGCCCAGGGTTCCTAGGACAACAGCACAGGGCGTGCACAAACCAGCAAACACTGTAACCACTTCAGTCTTTGATAAAGATCTCATTTCTCTTGCTCGGTACCCAGGTGAGGAATGGCTGTGTTGAATGCTTAATTTTGTAAGAAATGGCAAAACTTCGCCTAGGTGGTTGTTGTAATTTTTTTCCTCTCCCAGGCTGGCCTATTATTTGAAATCTTCTACCTCAGCTTTCCAAATTCTGAGATTAAAGATGTAAAGCCACCACACCCAGCTTTCCCATTCATTTAAATTGTAGCCATGATCATGGGCAAGTGGTGGTATATTTTAATTAGAATTTTTAAATGTATTTATCTTGGGGCTAAAATATCTACAAGTCTTTTGTCTGTTTCAAATTTGTGGGAAAGAAAACTCAAAAACATGGAGAAGCTCTATGAATTTTAATGGGTTAAAAAATATCTTCCTTGCATACAAAGAATGTAAATTCTATAAATTACTACAGCCTGAGGTCCTTCTGTAATTCCTAGAAACTAACAGTACGTTCAAAAAGTCTTTATTAGCAACTGGCTCAATGGATATATTTGCTTATTCATTCATTCATTCATTCATTCATTCATTCATTTTGTGGTACTAAGATTAAACCCAAGGTCTCACCTACACAACTGTTCCACTAGTGAGCATATCCCCATCCCCTAAAGCAATTTTACTCATAATGCTGAAAACTAGAAGCCATTTCCATCTGCTAGAAATGACAAACACGTTATTGTATCTCAGGTGTAAGGGAGGTGGGGTGAGGACTGGGCTGCAGAAGGCTGAAAGAGAAGATGTGAAGATAATAAAAATCTCCTAGGGCCTGACTGCGGGGATGGTGCAGTGTGCACACACTTGTCAAAGCTAGCTGAGTTGTGCACTTAAAATGCATGCAGGGTGTTATACAAAGGCTGTGATGCAACAAAGCTGATTTTTCTAAAACTGTCCTCCTCAGTACTGCCAAGGAAGAACACAGGTTGCATTAGAAATGAACTAGGTCTTAAAGTAAGGAAAAATATCATATCCTTTGTTTTAATCTGAGACTGTCTTTTGAAAGACCTCCCAATATGGTTCTTTCATAATTAAATTATCATCTTTTTAAGGAGGCATGAAGAAAGAAAATTTATTTTTATGAAATACCTTTATCAGCCAAGCAGTAAACTAGGGGCTCACGTAGATATCTCACTTATATTTTTCCTCATCCTGAAACATGATTTATTACCAGCACTTTATAGTTAGTGAGCCTGGGTCAGACATTGTGTTCCTTGCTCAAGGATACCCAGTGTCTGATGGTAGAACCAGAGATTGGACCCCTGTTTATCTACTTCCAAATTTTTCACTTTCCCGGGTTCTCTCTAAAGTTCTCTGAGACTTTGGGGATATGTTTCTGTGGCTGGGCCTACCCTGTGGTGTTCTTCTAGGCTCCACCTCTTTTCTTCTGAGTTCTTCTCCCTTTCTTCAAGATTCAGCTTATGGTTTCTTTCCTAACATGTCACCTCCTGATTTTGACTTGTCTTAGGGCTTTATTGCTGTGAAGAGACATCATAACTATAGCATCTCTTATGAAGGACAGCATTTACTTGGGGCTGGCTTACAGTTCAGAGGATTAGGCCATTGTCATCATGGTGGGAAGCATGAAGACACACAGGCAGATATGGTGCTGGGAAAGGAGCTGAGAGGTCTACATCCCAATCTATAGGCAGCAGGCGAGGAGACTAAGCCACTGGACCTGCCTTGAGCATCTGAAACCTCAAAGCCCTTCCTCAGTAACACACTTTCTCCAACAAGGCCACTCCCTAAGAGTCTATGTGAGACATTATCATTCAAACCACTACAACATTTAATCAGTAAATGGATTGTTTTAACATCTGATTGTCTTATGCACAGGTTTTATTTCTCTAAACATCTGGGCTGGATCTATAAATGCTGTATCAATACAGAGATGCTGAAGTTACAATAGCTTCATAGCAGAGGAAGAAGCGCTTTAAAAAATTCATATCTTAGTCCATTTTCTATTATCAGTACCACAATACCACAGATTAAGTGCATTTGGAAAAAATAATAAGTTTATTGTGGCTCATGATCCTGGTCCACAGTAAAGAAGCCACATCTGGCCTTGGCCATCTTACTGGCAGAGACCTCACATGGGATAAGGAATCACATAGTAAGAGATGGCGTAGGAAAGGCCTTAGCAATTGGCTTTTATAGTACACACATGCAGGAAAGGACCCTCTAAGGCAGGTCCTACCTGCTCCCACCTCCAAATATTTCACAATGGAAATTAACTTGAGTTTAAGAGACAACATACCATATTCCAGCCGTAACTGTCAGCTGACATAGGCCAGTGGTTCTGGCTCTCTCTTCATGAAACACATGCCAAACACCAGCCAGGAGTTTCACAGATCATAGCTCTTTTTCATTTTTTTATCTCTCTCTCTCTCTCTTTCTCTCCCTCGCTCTCTCGTTGCTACTGTGACAGAATCTTGCTATTTAGCTGGTTGACCTGAAACTCTCCACTAGCCTGAGTCTTAGATTACAGTCATGCTTTAAGCTTTTTATTTTATTTTTTTAATTAAAAGGAAAGGTGTGTGTGTGTACTTGTCCACGCACACACAAATGGAGGCCAGAAGTCTTGTGTCTTTGCTAGATAACTCTTGATATTTATTTTTGAAGACAAAGTCTCTCATTGAACTTGAAGCAAGCCCACAATTGGGCTAGGCTGGCCAGCTTCAGCAATCTGTCTGTCTCCCCCATCCCAAGACTTGGGAGGCTCAATTCCTCCTCATGTTCATACAGCAGGCCTTTTACACACTATCATCTCCTCAGACTTAACATTAGTTTTAAAAGCCATATCAAGGAATAATCCAAAATTTCTCCAGTCTTAACACACAATTCCATGATTTTTTTTTTTCTAAGTGCATAGTTAAATAGCCTTTACCACGGTCCTGTTTAAGAACATGTCCTTTGCCCTAGTGAGACCTCTATGTACCTTGACAGTCAATTCTCTCCCCCACAGCCTTAGGCAATCACTAATGTTCTTTCTACCTCTGTAGATCATCCTCTCCGACCTTTCATGTAAGTAAAATGATGTGATTTGTCACCTTTTACATCTAGTTTCTCAGAGATTCAGCCAAGCTGCAGGAGGACCATTCATTTATTTATTTTATTGTTGGCTAATATTCCATTCTGGATGCACCAGTTTATCCAGACACAAGCTGATGGCCATGCAGATGGTTTAGGTTTTTGGATTGTGAATAATGTTATCTTAAAATATCTTTGTGAGATAAATGCATGTCTTCATCTTACCATTGAGAAAATTAAGAGTTAGGGCTCCTTTGGCCTAAGGTTAAAAAAGCTGCTAGGTCATGGAGTTCGCGATCAGCAGTTCTAAAGCTTTTGCTCTAGAACAGTTATCAGGCTTGAGAGCTTTTCTAACCTGAAAATTTAAAAACAAAACCTTTTCAATATGAAAATAAACTTAAAAGTGCTTTCTGTGTATGCAGAGGGTATTTTAGAACATCATCAAACGCAGTGCCTATAGTTCACAATGTTTTTTTGTTGTTTAAATTTGATATGAAAATAGATGTTACATTAGTTTTCTTACCACAAACCAATTGTCATATTATTAATAGAAGAGGTGAGAGACAACTTTGGGAGGTAATGGATTTGAGGCTGGGAGGAGGTAGCTTCACAAGTACATGCTTATTCCAAAATTTGCCAAGTTATAAACGTTAAATGGGTATAGCTTTTCATAGGTCAAGAATACATTAATAAAGTGGCTTTTTAAAAATAAATTAGGACCAAGAGATGTTCCAGTAGGCAAAGGCACTAGCCTCCAAGCCTGTCTACCTGAGTTCAAGCTCCAGAACTCAGAGTAGAGAGAGGGAACCAGATCCTGCAGGTTGTCTTCTAGCCTTCATATGTACATGGCCATCTTGCCCCCACCTCCCCCCGCAACACACACACATTTTGAAATTTTTGAATAAATTTAAAATTGCCCATCCCCAGCTTCAGTTTATAAAGGCGAGGATAATTTATCACTGAAACTAGAATAAATTCACTTTTGTGGGAAAGCTTGCTAAATTGTAACTATTTTCTGCAACAAAGCAGGCAAATTCTCACTTAGCAGCCCAGTTCCCAGCCCCTAAACTAGCAAATTAGGAGAAAGTCCAGTTGAGCCAGATGAAAACTTCTAAGCTACTTTTAAGAATGGTATTAGATTTTAAAAAAAAATCTCAGCCTCATTAATCTGTGTCAATTGTCTGCAATATATTTTGGAGGAAAAAGCTTGTTTTTATAACAGTATAGCCTGTGACTTGGTGTCTCTTACAGGATTAGAAGGTTTTCATCTCAGCTCTGGAGCAAAAATCTGTATTCCAAAGACCCTATCTGTAATAGCCGCAAGCCTGGTTAGCTGCTGTTTTCTTTCCCTAACAACTAAACAGTATATAAAAGGCCCTGCGGTGTACATCTAGGGCAGTGTATTGAATCTAGTTCTCCCTGAAGCCTGCGCAGATACTGAAAGAAATGCTGAAGTCACTGACATTTATTTTGTGGTTTCTACCCGGGTCCCAGAGGAACAGATGCAGTAATGAGGCTTGGGGAGAGAGACCAGAGATTGACTCCAGCCCTCCAGTCAAGCCTCCAGGCTCTGTTCCACTGAGATGCTCACTCTGTCCCTCCCCAGCTTGGGAGCTGTTTGTGCAAGAACAAAAGGACTTCAGTGTCCCTTGCCATTAATCCAACTTCACAAGCATGAAATTTACAGACACACACACAAGAATCCATCACGGAAACCTTTCCCCTTGTCATGTTCAGCTGCTGAAAAGTGAGCACACTATTGGCTATGAATGTTAATTCAAGAGAAGAAGAGAATAAGCCATCTGAACCAGCACTGGGGAACACCCCCAGCTCCCTCCCTCCTACCCCATCTCCCCCCACACACCCACTCCTTGAGACTACAGGTCATCATCATCTTGAGAGCTGAGCCTCTTGGGAGAGACTTTACCTCTTTTCATAGATTTGGGGATATTTTGTTAAATTTTATTGTTGCCTTAAAAGTCAACTACTTTCTCTCAATAAATAAAATGTACCCATAATGTAAGACCAATAACTCTATCTATAAAGTGACTTAAAAAAAAGAATAGTACTTGAAAGTCATAAAACAAAGCCTATTGATGAGCTCCAAGCCAGTGGCAGGCACTGGTTTGCTCGCTGAACCTGCCTCCTCCTTACCACACAGCCGTTCCTTTAGCTGCAGGGTGGATGTGTTCACACTGAACTATTAATCTGTTTCAAAATGCCATAACATTTCCATGAAGAACTTCCTAAATTTTTTTTCAGAAATTAAATGTCTGTTTAAAGTTCATTCCCTCCTGCTGCAACTAATTGAAATGAGATTTGGTTTATCTTTACGACAAGGAAATGGGGTTGAGTTTCAGAATAATAACAATAATGATAACTGGATAGATTTTAGAAGCAGTAGTTAATAATTACAGTAATGTGGGGGAGATTAGATCTGTCTGTTTCTGCCTAAGCAGATCCCCCTTACGGGCAGGCAAATGTGAGGGTCTAACAGGGTCCTCTGGGTCTGTTTGTTTCCAACTTTCATGTCTGAGCAGCATAACTGATTAGCATCCCAAAGTGAGTCTTCCATCTATAATGGAAGGAAGTGTTAGCCGGAAAATGTTTTGGACCCTTGTGGTCACAATGGAGAAGGCTTGGGCTTGAGAATGCACAAAGAAGGGGTTCTTTTGAAGTGTATTTTCCATCCACAAACAAAGCTAACTGAGGTACTTCCGGTGTTAAAATTGTTAAATTGTCCAAGTATTGCTCCATTTGATTATCATATTAGCCTTCTGAGAATGAATAGCATTATTAGCCCCACTTTTCAGATAATATCACTGAGGTCCAGAGAGGTGTCACCAAGTCACCACACTAGTGAGCTGCAGACTTAACATAAAGCCATGTCTACCTGTCTGTGATGTCACATTCTTTCTCTTGTCATCCTACCATCTAAATAAGGGATGTGTATTAGGACTCTGCAGTCAATAGGGAAAAACAACCCCTCCCCTAAAGACCTTAAAGACTAATCCAAGTTACCTACCTGCCTGCCACCCAACCGTGCTTACCACTCGGAAGACAACCAAAAGCACCAGCTTCCAACTGTCTTTGGTTATGCCACTAATTTGTCTTTTAATATGTGATGATGTAACATTTAATATAATCCCATTCATGTGGCTGACAGCCAGCATTCATTCATTCAATACCTACTCAAGCAAATGTGATGTGTTTTTTTCACCTTCATCTTGCAAATAATGTACACAGCTGAGGCTTTGTGTTATCTGACCTCTTCATTCAGTCTACTGTATATTCCAACTCAGCCCTAGAGCAAGAAATCATGGTCCACAACTCCGCTATGCACAGGCCATTCCCTCGATTTTGTATGTCCTTCCCATCTCACCCCTCTGCCTTTCTAACAGTTCAGGTCCTGGCTTCAACATTTGCATCTCTCTAAGGTCTTCCTGAGGTTCTTACATGGCTTAATCACCCCTTGGGTGATCTTCCCCTCTCTAGGAATACATCTTACTCTATAGAAACTACTTGTTCAAAGTCGATGGAATCTGAAGCATCTGTGTTATATGTATATTCAAAGTTTGTGTGAGGTCTAGAGCACCTCAGTTACATGCATTCAACCTTGGGTTCCTCCCCAGAACTTCAAATATAGTCTGTATTTTGCTGTGTAGAATCACTATCAGAACACTGGCAGTATTTGCATTATTTATCAATATGACTGAAGGTATAAATGAGGAGCACTGTCATTAATAGATTACACGTGTGTTGGCATGAACAAAAAAGGAATAGGCAAACTAAATTCAGCAACAGAGATGACTTAAAAAAAAAAATCAAGATTTCTTATTCAAATGTGATAGGCTAAGCCAAGAATAAAACAAAATTTGGGGGACCAATAATGGTAGGGTGTGAGTGTTGGGGGAAGAAGAGGGTGTCTCAGTCTGCATCTCGAGCTGGTCCTATGGACACCGTTCTCCTGTGAGCCAGCATGCAGCTGTGTTCCAGCTTGAAAACAGGATCCTGTGGATCACACAGTGATCACCCAGTTAAGACACCCTGGAGACTCCTCATCCTTATTCTGCTATCTATTCCTGCAAACCCAACACCTCGCAATGGGTTCATGTAGGGTTGTGATACCTGTTAGCATTGTCACCTGTGAATTGTCCTCAGGTCTTCCCCTAGAGCATAAGTTACCTGGGAACAGGGTGGTCATTCACTATAAATGGGGCTTCAGAACTGTAGGTGTTCCATACATCCTTATTGGACAGAATTGAAGAAATCCTTAGTTCAGCTTTCTTTAACACATACTAAACACAAAACATTTGCTTTAGACACTGAAGATGGCAAGCACCTGAGTTGTTTGCACCAAGTGTGTGACCTGGTTTTCCCCTGCACTTCCCATAGTTGGCCAGCCTGTGGGCCTCATTCTGCCCCCCTTTCCTAATAGATAACATTAGAAGGGCCCAGTCACTATATCAGTAGGAAGGAGTTGAGTGTTTCTTCCAGTCCTAAAGAAGATCAGTCTGTGATAACTTTCTTTAGGTTTGCATGTGTGTGTGTGTGTGTGTGTGTGTATGTGTGTGTCCGAAAGATTTTTGAGTGTCTCCCTCTATCATTTTCCACCTACCCTTGAGACACAGTTTCTCACTGAACTCAAAGCTCCGTACCAGCTAGCTGACCAGGGAACTCCTAGAATCCTCCTGCCTCTGCCTGCCAACACTGGGATTACAAGCATCAGTCATGTCTAGCCTTTTTAAAGTGTGTTGTGGGAATTCAAACTCAGAGCCTGGTGCTTATACAGTAAGTACTCTTACCTACTGAGCTGCCTCCCCGGCCGCTCAACGTTTAATAACAGGAGAGAAACGGGAAGGACTTGTCACCTCAACTAACTCTGCAAACCTGGAAATTCCACTGGCCCTGTTTTCACAGCTATCCAGAAGTGATATTTATTAAGTGCCTGGTGCTCCAGAGAGAGCCTTGTACAAATGTGCCATGATGCTGTGAATACAAGCAAGGCGGGAATGAGATTCCATCTCCTTCCAAAGCCCAAGCCGAGGTGACTGCTGCAGCTTCTTCTCTATGTATGTGTATATCTCATCGTGAGCTCCCAGTGCCCAGGGAGCCTCACCATAGAGACTGTGTGCTGAACAGGCTTGAGTGAGTAACAAACTCATCCATTGCAGATGACATCAGATTCTTATGAATAGAGAGAGTAAGAAGTCAGGTTGCCATTGCTACAAAGGAGGGAAAGGAAAACACCACCCCCAAAAACATTGAGATCCCAGCATGGGAAGTTACCCTCTCCTCTTTGGTCCCAGGTGCAAAGTCCCAAATTACTCTCATCAGCTTCTACCTGGACCTTAGTAAACTCACTCTCAACACCCTCTCTACTATTACTACTGCAGACACAAGAATCTCACAAAAATGTCTCCCTAATCTCATCAACTATCTAAGCAACTCTCAGGAAATCCTTAGCATGGACTCCAGATCCCTCTGTGATCTGTCTCCACCCATCTCCCTCTCTTCTGTATATTCTTTACATTCTCTGGAGACTTTCTATAGCTTGGTGTAGACTTTCCCCTCCACCTACATTGCTTATGGTAGACTTTCACCCACTCAACCCATTCATATGTTGAGATCTGTCTCTGATAGTGTTCATAGGTATAATTCAGTTCTACAAGGAATTAGATTCACCAGACACTTCTTTCATACAACAAGTATCAGCCTGAGAAGGGCGGTGCATAGTTCTAGTGCCACCGCATGGTAGGCTGAGGCAGGATTGTGAGTCATTTAAAATACTATAACCACAGGTCCTTTGCCATTTCTTCCACTCATGGCCACAGACTTTCCATGCCTATGGAAGCAATGTCACATAACTTCCATGCTATTTCCATATGATCTTTTGAAATAATTTGCTTAACAACAATCCCTTTGGAATCCACGGCACAAAGAGAGGCTATATAGATGGTTCTACTCTTTAGTCCAAGCTGATCCTCCTCTTTCAGTCATCTCTGACCAAGTACCAGATGGTAAACATTCAGATCTGCCCAATGATTCTCCCTGACAACAAGAAACAAAGATAATCCATGCATTCTTCCAGGGCACCATGAATGTGGTAGACTCTGGATACATAACGAAATGGCTGGTGGGGCTGGGCAGATGGCTTAGTGGTTAAGAGCACCTGCTGCTCTTACTGAGGACCTAGGTTTGACTCCCAGCATCAACATGGTAGCTCACAACTATCTGGAACTCCAACTTCAGGGGATCTGAAATCCTCTTGTGGCCTCTGTGGGCACTGCATGTACATCATGCACTTAAATGCAAGCAGGCTGAAAAGACATATAAAACATGAAAATTAATAAATATATGGTGTATATGCTTGAAAATTATTTAACAGATGTATACTATTTCTCTTGTGTTTATTCTCTTGTATTTGATGAACTTACTTCTCACACATCATGCAATAGCAGTATTTTTTATTTAGAAAAAAATAACAAGAACAAATAGCTGGTTTTTATGGCACCAAGTTTGAGTTGAAACACTTGAAACATGTAATCACTAAGGATAAGGATATCATCATTGCATTCTTTCTCTTCATTATAGGAAAGTAAACTGACAAAGTGCAGAGCATTTAGATTAGAGCAAGTGCTTGGATACAAAGAGGGTTGACGACTTCTGATGGTGACTGAAGTTTAGGCAGAAATGTCTAAATGGTCAAAGCAGTTTACCATAGATGGTGAGGCACACTGGTCAAACAGAACAGACACAGACTGCAGCCCTCCAGCATGCCTTGCATGCCCCTGTGCTGGGCATTCTCTGCTCAACTTGAGGACCTGATATCTATTTGCATGGTCTTCAGTACAAAGTCAGGCAAGATGGCCCCATGGGAAAAACCACTAGTTATTAGCCTGATGACCTGACGAGTTCAATACCTAGAACCCACATGGAGGAAAGAGAGAACCGATTCCTAAAAGCTGTCTTCTGATCTTCACACGTGTCCTGTGGTGCACACATAAGAAAGAAAATAAATGCATGCATGTACTTTAAACATTTTAAAAGAAACATCAATTTTAGTATACTATGGCTCCTCATTTATTGGTTTGTTTAACCCTCTGATCAAAAAATTCTCATTGAGAGCCTGCTGCAGGAGGCTGTGCAGAGATGGGATTCTCTACACACTGTTCTCTGGGAGCCTCCAGTGTTAGGGTAGCTAGGCCAGACCAGGGAGAGCTCTAATCCACTGCAGGCTGTGTCTGCCTTCTGTATACATTTTCCTGTCACTGCGTGGGCTTCAGAAATATGGAAGAAAGGGAAGATGGGATGAGCAGAAAGCTTCTGGGGACCTTTGGAATGCAGTAGAATTCTGAAAGACCAAGATAGATAGCCAGAGGGTAACTTACCCATCTTGAAATGCCCCCTAGTGTACAGCAGGTGGATTAGGATATGTGGACCATCTCTACCCCCAGCCCCCATAACACACACACCCATCCACCCATCCAGTTAATTGAATAT
Source organism: Sigmodon hispidus (assembly GCA_004025045.1). Lineage (NCBI taxonomy): Eukaryota > Metazoa > Chordata > Mammalia > Rodentia > Cricetidae > Sigmodon > Sigmodon hispidus. The sequence goes on along the minus strand of PVIH01017864.1, from coordinate 11,253 downwards.
GGCTCTGCCTCAGCAATTCCAAGAAACCCCTCAACACCTTTAGCCACTACTGAGAAGATAAGAAATAACACCCAGCAGCCATCTCAGTAAGCTTAACATCTCAGGACATGGTTGGTGCTCATGTTAGTAAATTCTTCAGCAGTGCTCGAGGGGAAGATAAACCTGTCTTCTAAAGCAAAAACCAGCCTGTGAATGACACAGCCCTCAAACACTCCTGAAGAAGAACAATCTTGGTTTGGGGTTTTGAAGTTATTCTGAGTGACTTTCACATCATGACTTTCTTATTTACAGACTACACAATTCAAACTAAATGATACGTTGCTCTACATCTTGCTTTTCTCATCTAACCAGCATAATAAACACTACTTTAAATACTAATACATAAACCTTTAAACAGTAATGCCTTGAGTGTGTTGCTCTAGTTGGGTATGGGGTGCACACTTGTAATCCTAGCACTCAGAAGATGGAGTGTCTCAAGTCTGAGATCAGCCTAGGGTACATAGTGAGATCATCTAAAGAAACCAAAGTCTGGAACTGTAGTTAATGGTAGAGCATTTCCATAGCAGGCACAAAGCCCTGGGTTTAATCCTCAGCATTGGAGGGAGAATACATACATATATATCTCCACGTATTAGAATATAAGAAATAACATATTGTTTTAATAAATTAAATTCCAAACCTGAAGCCTACCAGATTGGAAAAAAATTCAATCATTTTTTAAAAGATTAACTTTTAATCTTTAAAAATGTTTGTGTTTGGATGTGTGTATATGTATAGGTGTGTATGGTGTCTAGTCAATAGAGCTGGCTGCCTGATATGGGTGTTAGGAGCCACACTCTGGTCCTCCATCAAACAGTACTTTTAACCACTGAGTCATCTTTTCAGCCCTCAAAGTCTTTCTTTTTACAGAAACAGCATTAATAGCCCCTTTTACAGCAGCAGAACATCTTAAGTGCTCTTTCTTTTGGGGGGGAGGGCGGGGTCATTGACCAGGATATTTTTTTCCTTGTGTCTGACTTTTTTTGTTTGTTTTCTTTTTAATAACTGTAAATTTAAGCTTAGGGAAGCTTGTGTTTGTCCTGGAAAACAAAACTAAAACTAAACAAAGCTTTTATAGTATTGTTTGCAAACCTGTCCTCATTTAGAAGGGGATGAAGCTGCATGACTAGAATACAGCTTCTATCATGAATAATGCAGGTGCCGTCCATGGTACTAGGAGGAGCCGATGGCATTGTTGACTGATAAGATTATAATCTGCTGGTGGCATTGTTGAAAAAAAGCCTTTGCAAATTTCTAAATGACAGTAAGCTGTTAGGGATCTCTAAAGTGTCTTACAGGTGAGGAAAAGAACAAGGTTAGTATGATGCCTCAACAGAATTCCAGTAAAATAATGGGTTTGGGAGTTACTGGAATTGGGTATGTAAAAATGGGGTTGTAGGTTGGGGATCATGCTTACCAAAGGTCTCAGATCCAAACTAGAATATACTGCTTCATATGTCACTCACATTTCCAGGGCCTTTTTGTTTCTCTTGTTAGGAGATGGCAGAAGGGATGCTCAGTTGTTTTTTAATATAGATGCCCAACTCCAAACCCCACATTCCAGAGAAGAGAAATGGGATAAGACCTTAAGGAACTCTGCTGAGTAAATGCCCTGTAGTCGACTTTCCTTTGGTCAAAAATAATGACTCAGAGACTTATTATTAATAATGAAGTCTCAGTCTTAGCTTAGGGTTGTCCTACTAGCTCTTATAACTTAAATTAACCTCTTTAATCTATGTTTTACCGTGTGGCCTTTTACCTTTCATTCTGTATGTTCTACTCTCTCCTAGTATCATTGGCACCTCTACCCTCGATTTTCTCCTCCGACTTCCTCTCTCTTCCGGAAGTCCCGCCTATACCTCCTGCCTAGCTGTTGGCCATTTAGTTCTTTATTAAACCAATCAGCAATGTATCGCCACACAGTGTACGAGTATCCTACAGCAATGCCCCCTTCTTCATGGCACCACTCTTCTTCACGCTCAGAGTCACAGCACATTTAGGGTGTCCAAGACTGAACTTATTGGGTAGGATGTTTTCCTGTCTATTGCACCAATCCACACTTTTCTCCAAAGTCTCAACTTCTTTCTCTCCTTCTATAACTTCTGACTGAGCACTCTGGTCTCTGCTGATGTGCATCTCAACATCAAACATGATCTGCCCGTCTTCTTGTGATGAAGGCCTGTCACAGAAAGAGCTGCCTCTTGAGCTGCTCTGTCCTGCCTCACACTACGCATCTGGAAGGATCTTCTCCATGATTCCACAGTGGATGGAGGATGAGGAAGGGATGTGTTCCAGCCTCCCTCCCCCCCCACTTCTTTCCATTGCCATTGCTGCTATTCATGGGTAGCTTCACCTGTGGGCAGCGGCAGGGGCTGCTGTCCTTACTTGAGGGCAGTGGCATCTAGACTAAGTGAGACACAGTGGGAACACTGGGTGGGAACAGTGGTTTCGGCAAAACCGTATCTGGCAGCCCTTATGTGCTCTTAATGAGTTGCTCTTCACAAGGTCACAAACTCAGGAAAATGCTAACAACCACCTGCTTGGAATGAAGGCCAAGAAAAGTATAGTGGAAAGAAATGAGAGGCCTTGGTAGCACTAACAAAGCCTCAGACATACTGCCTGACATATGCTATAGGCCAATTACCTTCTTGTCTACCCACCAAGAACTTCTGGTCATTACTCCTGAAGGACACCATTTTGGAACTGAGAGTTTCTGAATGTTGTCTTTACTGACATTTGGCTACATTCTCTATTCTGTGTACCACAGTAGCAGGCCCCCACTCCCCCCATGTCATAGCAATTGGAAATGCCTCATGTTAGTTCTGCGCATGAGAGCAAGTACACACTAACAAGGCTACACAGTAGAGTTTATTTAAGAGAGGAGTCACAGGTGGGTGAAGAAATAGAGGAGCGAGACAGAAGTCAGAGAGGGACAGAGAAAAAGGACCAGAGCACATGCTCGCAGTCGCTTTTAAGGGAAGGGGCATGCACGGGTATGCGTCATGGGTCCAGGGAGGTGCTTCCATAAGCAGTGCCACAGGGTTTATGTAGCCACGCCCAGGGGCGTGCCTCCGTGCAAGGTGCATCCCATCTGAGCCAGGTAGGCTCAGCTATGTGGAATGCCAGGAATCCTTACACCTCACACTTGGTCAAAGGTCCCCAGGACAAAACTGCTCCTGGTTGAGAACTTCTGACTGAGCAAATAAAAAAAGGAAAATGCCCACCCTCAAGGAACTTACATTCTTATATGGAGAAAGATATAAATAAACATAGTTGTGATGTATTTCAAAGATGGTGGGGACTGAAAGCCCCTTTTCGCTTCCTTATGTGTAAATAAGAACCCAGAACTATTCTGAAGACAACAACAGGAGCATCAGGCACTGATAAAATGGCATCTCATTGATGAGCAAAAATCAGAGAAATGTGAAATCTGAAATAACATCAGAGTGAAGTGAAGTCATCACTTTACATAACCATGCTGGAGAGCCAGATCTTTACACACATTTCTGGGCATGGAAAATTAATTCTATCAACAGAAGCACCAGACACCCACAGGCAAACTGAAAGAATCTCCTGGCCTTTTCTTCAGCTCCAGGCTAACCTTCTGAATACTTAGGAAAGAATTTAGAGAATGTGCCCATTTGACAAAGCATTAAATTATAAATTAAAGTAAGCACACATAATAATAAAGAATTATCTGTAACACTACTGACTGAAATTATATTTATCAGGCTGTCATTTGAAAAGTATTGGTAAAACTTGGCTTTAAATATGTAGACTTAAAAAAAATCCCTTTATATATAAAAATGCCTTGATTGACTTTTATATATACATATATGTCTTATCATATAATTCATAAAACTAAAGCAAATGATAAATTAAATGTAAGCAAATTGAGCAGCTGTGGTTTATTAGCTACCATTCTAACCTTGTTCCAGGTCTGTGAGGTATGCTGGGGCTCCATTGTGCTGGAGGACCATCCTCACTGTGCTGGAGGACCATCTTCACTGTGCTGGAGGACCATCCTCACTGTGCTGGAGGACCATCCTCACTGTGCTGGAGGATCATCCTCACTGTTCTGGAAGATCATCCTCACTGCTCTGGAGGATCATCCTCACTGCTCTGGAGGACCATCCTCACTGCTCTGGAGGACCATCCTCACTGTTCTGCAGGACCATCCTCACTGTTCTGCAGGACCATCCTCACTGTGCTAGAGGACCATCCTCACTGTGCTGCAGGACCATCCTCACTGTGCTGGAGGACCATCCTCACTGTGCTGGAGGACCATCCTCTCATTTCCCTATGAAATTCACTTCAGTTCTTCCCTTGTTAGACACTAGAACCATCCAACTTAAAGCCAGATGCAAACCTGAGACAAGACGGGACAAACCAAGATCAGCTAAAGGGACACTTGAGTGTCCAGAAGACATCTTTACTGCCTTTTGCTCTTCTTTTCCAGATTATCATAAAATCAAAGTTCTTAGCTAAAGACTCTATAGAGAATTCTAGGACATCCAAACCGCCTAGGCCTTGGTGTACCAGTGAGAAGCACTGACATAGTATCTAGGAGGAACTGAAAATTGTGGTTCCATCACTTCCTAGCTATTTCATCTTGAGTAAAGTCTATGTGAAGGCAGACATGATAAAGGGCTGCCATCCTGGCACAGAGAAGGCAGAAGCAGGGCTGAGCGCAGCAAGGGAGCCTGGGCTACATATCAAGATCCTATCTTCTTAAAATGAGTGAGAGGGAGGGAAGGAGGGAGGGTGGAAGGGCAGGCGGGAGGGTAGGAGGGAAGGAGGGATGGAGGGAGGAAGGGAGGAATTAGGAAAAAAGGAAAGATAATATCTGCAGAAATATAAAAAAAAAACTTTAGAATACACACACAAAAGAATTGTGATTCTCTTTTTAAAAGTTTGATTTCATTTATTCCTGTATGTGTGTGATTATGTGGGTGTGCACTCTGCTGCACACGTGGAGTTAGAGGAGAGCATGCGTGTTAATTCACATGGGTTCCGGTGAACACATTCAGGTGGTCAGGGTTACTGTCAAGCACCTTTACCCATTGAATCATCTCGTTGGCCAAATGTGACTGTTTTCAACAAAGAATGTTAGCAAATCACAGCATGCCAGCTCAAACCAGACCTCATAAAACTTCAAATCTGAGCAAAGTAGACGTGGAGTGAAGCTGTTTGTCTCCGCTACTGTCTCAGTCAGGGTTTCTATTGCTGTGAAGAGACACCATGATTATGGCAACTCTTATAAAGAAAAGCATTTAATTGGGGCTGGCTTACAGTTTCAGAGGTTTAGCCCATGGTCATCGTGGCGGGGAGCACAGTAGCATGCAGGCAGATGTGGTGCTGGGGAAGTTTGCTGAGACTTCTGTATCTAAATCGAAGACTGCAGGAGGAAAGAGTGAGCCAGAGACCTGGCTTGAGCTTCTGAAGCCTCAAAGCCCATCCCCTAGATACCCAAATCCTCCAACGAGGACACACATACTCCAACAAAGCCACACCTCCAAAATGTCACTCCCTATTGTTTTAGAATAATCCTTCTGTATACTGTAAATATGTACTACTCTCATTGACTAATAAAAAGCTGATAACCAGGAAGGAAGTATAGGCAGGACAGCCAAGCACAGAGGACTCTGGGAAGAAGGGTGGAGTCAGAGGAGTTGTCAGGAGCCGGAGAGGGAGCAGAACTTGGTGGTGAACAGGTAAAGCCACAAGCCTCATGGCAGAATGTGAATTACTAGAAATGGATTAATATAAGTTGTAGGAACTAATTAGTAATAAGCCTGAGCTATTGGCTAAACATTTATAAGGCAAGTCTCCGAGTAGTTATTTGGAAATTGGCAGGTGAGGAATAAACGTCCGCCTACTATGGGACAATTTTTGTGCAAACCATGACAGCTACCCTACCCAACCTTCCAGTGCCTCTCCTTGCTCTCCAAACCCCTACACCCTGCCACTGCCAGAGCTGCTGATCTAGGCCCCAGTAGCCTAATGGTTCATGCTTCTGCCTCTCCTTTCTCTACCCCTACTACTCCCTTATCTATGGGCTTTCGAAGATCAATTATTGAGCAAGTACTGTGTGCTGGCACTTCAAATACTAATTTCATTTTCTCTGTAGGTAAACACACTAGATATGGCTGGCAGATCCTCCTATGCAGACATCTGTTTGTCATACATGCCAAGCACAGTCTCTGGGAACCAGTAAGAGCTTAATCATCATTATTGAATGACTGAATGAAAGACAGCTTGACTGAGTTAGAGTTAGTTACCAGAAGAAGTAGTATTTAAATTCAAGAAGAGCCTCATGGCTTTTGATACTCCTTCCTATACACCAGGGGTCAGCATAATTTTCTTGTAAATATTTAGGCAGTGTAAGCCATTCATTTTCTACCACAATATCTCACTATTACCACTGCAGCAAAAGGCAGTGATAGGCTACATACAAACTAAGGGGTGTGCTTGTGACCACTGAGGTTTTATGTGTGGATAATGAACTTTGAAGTTATGGAGGCTACAGATGGCTCAGTTGTTAAGAGTTGTTATTCCAGAGGACCTGGATTTGATTCCCAGTGTACACACGATGGCTCACAACCATCTGTATCTCTGAGCCCAGGAGATCTGATAACCACTTCTGTCCTCTGTGGGCACCAGGCACATATATGCTGTACATATGGCACATAGACAAGACATGAATATACACAGAAAGTAAAATAAATCTTTTTGAAATTTTAAAAATGTGAAGTTATATGATTTTCCCCTTATCATGGGATTTGATTATATTTTTCCTTTTAAAAAATAATCAAGGGGGCTGGAGAGATGGCTCAGCGGCAAGAGCACCGTCTGCTCTTCCAGAGGACCCCGGTTCGATTCCCAGCACCCACATGGCAGCTTACAACTGTCTGTAGTTCCAGTTCCAGGCAAACACCAAGGCAAATAATTAAATAAATAAAAAAGTTTTTTTAAAAAAAAATAATAATCAAATTAATACTTTAGTAAATAAAAAATTATTTTAATAAATAAAAAAAATTATATATTTTTGGGGGGGTTTTGAGACAGGGTTTCTTTGTGTAGCTTTGGAGTCTGTACTGAAACTCTCTGTATGGATTACTGAGGCAGGATCCACCTGCCTCTGCCTCCCAAGTGCTGGAATTAAAGGCATGTGCCACCACTGTCGGTGTAAAAATAATTCTTACTTTATGGATGATACAAGATAGCCTGCTAGCCTAGTTAGCCAGCCCTACTCTGAATAAGGTTGCCTCCCATGTTCTAAACTCTCTTGGATTTCTCCCTACAACATGTACCACATATACCACACACACACACAAACACACACACACAGAGGGAGAGAGAGAGAGAGAGAGAGAGAGAGAGAGAGAGAGAGAGAGAGAGAGAGAGATCCAGAAAACAGAATTCTGATTTTGGCAGGTAAATGATGTTGAATCTGTCAAGTTGTCTCTGCATGCTGTGGTGCTTCTCTCTGAAGCCCACATATGGATACCCATGAAATCTGAGTGTCCCACGTTCCCAACATATCCCCTCCAACCATAATTCACCTCCAAGGAATGTCTAGATTATGTCAGGATTAAGTTAGGCACCAAATAATAAAGTCGGTCCATTCTAGGAGGGCAATTATCTCGTGTGCTAATGAGAGAGCAGTCACATTTCATAGCAAAATCTCATCTGGTATATTCATTACAGGCCAAATTAAGATAAGTGAAACTTGCCTGGTCCTCTTATTAAGTCAGACAAATGACTACATATATTTTCCAGATAAGAGGCTGTTTAGAAGAACGAATCTCTATATTTTACAAATGTCCTTTCCATTTTCTTCTTAGGGGGGATATTCAGAAAACTTTGTGTTGCTGTAAGTCATGGGGCTCAAGTTGCTTTAGGTCTCTCCAAATGAGGCGATGCCTGACATCTAACATGAAGCCAGATCTAAGAAAAGCTTCCACAAATTGATGAAATTCTTTCTACATGAATATGCAATGTAATCTTCTTATTGAATAAGAATAGATAATTTCCCCCAAATGAATGTAATAAAGAGGCATAGAAAAGAATAAATAATTCTAATAGTGTTCTTTAATTCTGCTTGTAATTCTCCAAATTCCAGAGTGATGGCAACACAGTGGGCCTGTTCTACACACTGACTCAGAGTGTTTGTGCTAGCGAGGGAAACCCACAGGGCCAGTGGGTGTAAGCAGCCCCAAACACAGTAAACTCACTGCACTTTAGAGACAGAGAAAAAAAAGCCATTATTTTATCATATTTATCTACATTACTTATGCTTGTATTCAACAGATATTTACTGAGCTCCAACTATGGAGCCATGCATTGTGCTAAATGCAATAAGGCATCCGAAAAAGCAGGCTTCATCTTTAAAATGTCCATAACTACATTATGGAGGTGAGCATAAAAATGGTTACTAAGCATGTGGTCATAGATTGTGTGTCTGGCACTGTGCTTGCACTATCACATTTGTTATCCCACACCCTAGTGATGTATGTGACAGATGTTGTTATTAGCCCTGTTTTACAGCTTAGCGAGACTGTGACAGTAGATCTTCCTTGTCAACCTGACTGGACTGAGAATCCCCTAGGAGGCACACCTCCAGTGAAGATTACCTAAGGCAGAAAGACTCATTCTGAATGTGGGTCCATGGATTGAGGTCCCTGACTAAATAAGACATGAGGAAGCCAACTGAGAGATCCCTTCCTGGTCTCGAAAGATCAAGCCTCTCTCTCTACACACCTTTCCTGGCATGATGTATGTCAACATAAAGCCTTCCTCTCTTGAGATGTTTTTTACTCATTATGGTCCTGATGCTCCTCAGATCTCCCATCTGCATCACTTTACATGTGGTATGTGCGTGTGTGTTGTGCTTTTAGACCCACAGCAGCTAATAAGCTGAGAGGCTGAGAGACTGGACAGTGGAAAGTACATAGGCCTTCATGAGGACAGACTTTGAATGTTTATTGTTAGGTTTTGTCAAAAAGAATTCTATTATCCTCAATCATTCCTTAAACTCAATTTCTTAAAATTTTTAAATGGGGGGTGGTCAGGGAAGATTGCTCAGTAGTTGAGAAAGTCTGTTGCATCTTCCAGTTTCTTATCTGTTGCAGAGAAATTCCATGACCAAAACAAGTTGAGGGAGGCAAGGATTTCCTTGGCTTATACTTCCAGGTCATAGTCCATGTCTCTGAGAGAAGGAAGGGTAGGAATGGGAAGTCAGGTCTGCTTGCTGTTCTGTACTACATTACCTCTACCAGGGAGCTCAGTCACAACCAAAGAAATGCAACAAACCATGAAGACTGCTGCTTAGTAGCACATGTAGCATTATGTTCAACTAGCTTCCTTCCACAGCCCTGGACCAACTGTCCAGGGAACGGTAACACCCACAGTGGGTGGGGCCACTATCAATAACAGTCCAGACAATCCCGTACAAATATACCTACCCCCAGTTTCATCAGAGAATTCCTCAACTGAAGCTCTCCTGTTGGGTGATTTCTATGTCTAGTGGACAATTAAGTTGATAAGAATACTGTGTAAGCATGAAAGCCTGAGTTCAAATCACTGGAACCCATTTTAAAAAATCTGAGAAATATTTAGGAAGAACAGATTATTACCCCCTCATCTACATAAGAGACAGGAAGTTCAGTGAAGTTCACTCACTAGTTTGAATAGTAAGAGGACATGGTTTAGTCATATTGTCTGAGAAGTTGACTGTTTACATCACATATGCCTGAAGTATATACATAGTGCTATTTCTCACCCATCCCACATCATAACACTTAAGGGATAAAGGACCAGAAGAGAGAGAAAACAGATTAGTTATGTCCCAGGAAAACAAAGCAAAGGTTACATCATCTACACACAACTTTTATTCTATTTTATTTTATTATGTGTAAATGTACCTGGATGTGAGTGCAGGTGCCCTGGAGCGCAGAAGAGGGTGTAAGATTTCTGGAGCTGGAGATACAGGTGATTGTGAGCTGTTCCTTGTGAATACTGGGAACCAGACTTATGTCCTCTGCAAGAGCAGTATGTTCTCTTTGTTTATAAAAAATGTATTTTCTTCTATTTTTGTAATTGTCCATATTTCCTAGGTATAATACACTTCATTGTATAACAGAAAAATCAACATTGGCTGTTTTTAAAGTACTCTTGAAAAACAAGCATTCATTGTGGGTCACACACTTTGATGAGGACTCAAGTTTTACTAATTAATACCTAAAGGAGGTCAGAGAGATCATGGGGAAAACACACAGAAACACCTAGATAAATAATAATGGTGATAGCAAGTTCATGGCACTGGGGAAGGGGAATGTGTCTGCCATGGCAGGAGCGTTCATCGGGAGAGGAGAATATTAAACGAGATGATGAAAAAGAGCCACTAAGTGAGGACTTGAATCAGTATTTATTAAAGAAGACAATAGGGAAATTCCTGTTCCAAGGACACATTTTATGACAAAGCAGAGAATGGCCTTGACAGAGATTCTTCAGTCTCTGAGGACAAAGGTATAGAGTAACTTGAGGGACACTGTGCAGTAAATTACCAGGGCCAGATGGTGTTCATCCATGAGTTCTGAATGAGATAAAGTAGGGGATCGTGAGTTCAGTGACAGAGGTATATAATGGATGCTTTAAAACAGGCAATATCCCTAAAGATTATAAAGTCATTACTATGATATTAGAAGTGTATGTGAGTAGGGGTCAGGGGTATGCCTTGTTTGTTTGGAGACTGTGTAGCAGAAAGGGGGTTTCTTTTCTTTTTTCTTTTTGGTAAAAACAGGACTCAAGAAAAGTCCACTGATTAAAAAAAAAAAAAAAAAGAAAAAAAAAAAAAGGGAGGGGACAGGGGATTAGATGATAGTATAAGAGGACTAGAAGGTAAGAGCCAAATTCAAGAGATGTTTAGAAAAGTTATTTTCCAGGTATCCTGAGAAATTCTGGGATATACGGCGACTGAACATTCACGTGAAACCTGCAGGCTAATGATTCTGTGGTTTTTGAGATCTTGCTAGAATGGCAAATGGCAATGCAGTGCCCTCTGGTGCCAGCAGGACATGCTCCCCCCCCCCAACACCAGCAGGGCATGCTCCCTCCCCAACACCAGCAGGGCATGCTCCCCCCAAAACCAGCAGGGCATGCTCCCCCTCAATACCAGCAGGGCATGCTCCCCCTCAATACCAGCAGGGCATG